>PVHY01010976.1:0-19911 GCA_004024945.1 Uropsilus gracilis | reverse complement strand
ATGATACACATCAAATACACATATTTATAATATAAATACCATATATATAACCTTATATCTTGAAATAAAAGATTTCCATTTGCTGCATGTAATAATAAATACCTGGTTCAGCACTGAAGATTACTTTTAAAGGAAGTAGCCACCCAGTTCCAAGAAATTCAAGTGAAAGACTACTATGGTGAACATACCATTACATCTGCCATGCAAGCTTTTCCCCTGAGAAATAGCAGTATCCTCAGACTATAGAGGGATATGTGTTCAAAAGTTCTCTAATGTCTCCGGATTGCAGGTGAGGATTGAAGAAAAGCAGGCAAACATCTTCATGTCACAGGAGTAGCAGACCACACACACTCCCCTTTCATTGTCACCAGCTATACTGATCAAGTGATTTGTAGGCTGTAACTATTCCTTTGAGCTGTAGGAAGCTGAGAGCTAACCCCACCAGTAGGTGGCAGAATGAGCAACCAATATTAAGGGTGTGTGGATGGGGGTGAGTGAAACCAGTCTTCCCAATTAAGTGAATTCATCACTCAACTAGTGACATAAATTGACATCAAACAGACCTGTTACTAAAGTCTGAAAGAAACTTCAAACAGGATGCAGTGGAGAGTGACTTGTATCCAGGAAAAGCCATTTAGAATACTAAAATCAAAAAGTGTTTTGATGCATTCATGGTATTTAATGAAAAAAGTTGAGACCAAAGTAAGATAATAACTAAAATCAGATTTTGTACATTTAAAGAAAGATCATTGTACAAAAATTAATAACAGAAAAGCAAAATTAAAGTTCCTACTTAGTAATTTCCAAGCCCAAAATTGTTTTAAAAAAACAAAAGGTACTAGACAGCATATACTTAAACTATTGTGAGATAGATACAATAGCGCTTGGAGGAAAATCAAAGCCTAAACTATTTTTATTTTCAGGGAAGAGAACAAATTTTAAAAAGAAATTAAGCACAGTGCAAGAAGGTTAAAAAAAGCCACGTAGGAGAAGTGAATTCACATAAGCGAAAGCTAAAATTGAGGATTCTGAAAACAATAAGTATGGCAAAGATTGAAAACTAAATACAAGTTTTTTTTCTTTCAAAAAATGATAAATCAATTCATTAAAAATAATATACAACAAAAGCATCAGGTAATATGATTGCACCAAAGTAAGAAAAATATATGTGGGATATGATCAGTGATGTTAATCAATATCATATTGATTCTGTGTTTGTGTATTTGTTGATATTTGCTCCAACTCTTATCGATTTAAGTAATGATTAGTTATGGTTTCATCACAATTTGTATTTTAGAAGTATCTATCATAAGTACTTCAACTTTAGCTGCCTTCATCATTGTAGGATTTTTGTTAGCTACATGAGTGCTAGAGTTTTATTATTGGTGCAATTAGCAGCAAATATATATATATATAGGCAACTAGATATATGGACATATTTTATGTGGAATGAACTGTGTTAAGTATCTGGTAAACTCAATAGTTTCTGTTCTTTGAAAATGACTACAGGTCTTGGTTCTGAGGATCAATATATAAATAAACCTACCTATAAGTTTTAGAAATTAATGACTGTTTTTAGTTAGAACTCTCACATTTTCAAGCTACATATATTGTATGTTTTATTTTTATTTATTTATTTTTGACACACTATGTCAGCATGGAAAATGAGATCATTTTTCCCAAACATATTTAGTGGGTGATTCTCATTTTGCAAAATAGCATAAAAATGTAAAGTTTAATTACTTCATAAAACTTCATTGAGTTTAGGAAGTCAGTCATAAGCGCTTTGTATCACATTTTCATGCAGTGAATTTCTACATTAAATACTGAATAATTAAATGATCTAACCCCAATAATATAATACACACCTGAGGAAAATAAAATTATTGCTATTCTCAGTAGATTGTGTTTCTAAGACATTGAATTACTTAGAATAGCTTAAGAAAATACATCATCATTCTTAGACATCTGGATGTAAAGGAATAAACGTACACTTCTCCACATTTCCACAATTATCTGTTAAAAAAGGAAGAAAATAATCACGTCCCAAACTGAAAACTATAAAATATCTAAGAAAAATTAACATAAACTGAGTCAGTCTTATGTGAGAAAAAAAAAACTGTATAAGGGAGTATAAATATACAGAAAGACATTTATTTTCTAACAAGATTGCTCAGTGCAATAAAGATACCTATTGTCCATTTGTTTATTCATCTAAACTCTTGGAAATACCAATATTTAGATTTGTAAGCTTTGTCTTAACTCGATTTTTCAAACATTAGCATGTATTTTAACATCTATTACTTTGAAAATAATCACTGTATAATATATATTTTCCCTTGACATGAAGCTATTTAGTTTTATTTTTGGCAAGAAAACTGAAAGTCATTTATATACCTTTCTTTTTAGAAAATCACAGTCATGGGAGGTACTCATGATCATATCCAAATACCTGCCTTCTGAAAGGACTCCATGAAAGAATAACCTAGGTGAGTTTTCTGTAGGTATTGTCCTATATCTTAAAAGGTCAAAGTCTTTGGATATAAATTGATGAGACTAGGAAGAGCCTTTCATTTTCTTACCCTCAGCTTCCAGCAGTCCTCTCATTCCTAATATTAAGGACCCAGCTCATCAATACCTGTGTTATCTCTATTTTGACCATCCAATTCTTTAGAAATAATTGCTAGACAATATAGCATAGTCCATTTAGAAGTCTCAGTACCCATTCCTTAGTAATACAGGTCAGTGTATTTGAACAAGAAACACAGAGTTAAATAACTACAGTACTATCTCACTTCCTATTGCTCTGAATCACCCTTTAAATTATTAGTATTGCTACTAGTTTTATGGAATTCTTTCCTGTGGCTCTATCACAGAAGCTGACTATATTCATTCAGAAATATCATCTTCTCAAATGGAAAAGAATTGGTACAAATTCATAATCTGCATGTCTCTTACAGCGTTCAGGGACTAAAGAAAAACGTTGGCCCTGAAAAATTCTGTGAAATGATATCATTCAGCAATAATTTCTTGGACACCTACTATATATTTGCTTTTGTTTGTGTGCTTCACAAGACAGAAAGAATAAAAAATGTCCTTTTATTTAAGTTGCTACTACTATTTCAGATGTTAGACGAGTAAGCGCATTTTTAGAAAACATAATGTAAGGGGTGCGTGAGTGTGTGTGTGTGAGTGTGTGTGTTGTATAAAACTAACAATAAACATGCTTTGTTGGATGTGGTGTTTGATGATTCATAGCCTGAAAGAAAAGTCCAAGGGATAACAGAGATAACATTTGACATAAAGGACAAATTAAATTCCAGATCCATATTTGCATTAAGAGAGCAAAGTGCAATTGTCCTAACTCAGCACGTAACTCTAATCCCTGGTATAGTGAATGATCAATTAATGTTTGTTTTCATTAATGTTATTTTAATAATTGTAGTCATTGCATCTGCTAATGGAGAAGGCATGTGGACACTCAAAAGAATATCAGCAACAGAAAGTCTGACAACAAAGCATGAACACTTTTGAGAAACAGTGGAAGTTAATTTTGATCTGAACATATGGTTGATTTGGACAGACAGGGTGGTAAAGTTGGAGAAGTAGACTGGGGAATTGTGCAGGGGTTTAACTGCCAGGTTAATAAATTTATAATTAATTTGGCATACCGCAATTAGTCACGGAAGTTAATTGAGCATGGAAGGGATATATAATTGGGAATGTTCTCTAAGAAGATTAGTCATAGACTTCAGTGCAAAAAGTAAAAAAAAAAAATCAGGAAGGCCAAGTTGAAGACTCTTAAAGACTGTTAAAGTAGTCATTTCAAAGGAAATAATGTCCTTTATCAGAAACATAGCTCCAGTAATGGAGAGAAATATTTTAGGATTCTTACAGGAGAAGCTGCGTGAATCAGTTCTCCTAGAATGTAGGGAATGAAGAGGCTGGGTTGACTGAGTCTACTTTTAACACCTGTAGATGAATGAGAGCCAGAAATAAAAACAGGAAAGTAAAGCTGGGCAAACTGGCTCTGTGAGAAATGTGAGAAGTTACAGGACTCAGTGATACCTACCATTTAGGGGTCATAAGATGATTAAGCATCACAATGTAATACTACTATTCATCAATCAAAAAAGGCAAACTTAGGTCATGCATGTCAACATGGATGAAGCTAGAAGGAATCCATGCTAGCAGAAATAAGCCAGGAGAGAAAGAGAAATATTGGATGGTCTCACTTACATGAGGAATAAAGGGAACACAAACAAAAGGACAAGACAAATTTAAAACTAGCTCTCAGCAAAATTGAAGCATAGAGCATGAGAGGGGGATGGAGGGAAGTATGAGTGGGAGGGACACAAAAGACTAAGATGATGATTCATGGGGGAGAAGGTAAAATAAAACAAATAATAAATAAAACAAAACAAATAATAATAATAATAAATAAAACAAATAATAATAATAATAATTTTTATAAAATCAACCTGAGTTGAAGAGATTAACTCAGGGTTATAAACAATATTTTTGAGACCTTTCTTTACGTTACATCTTGGCATGATGTTGGATATCCATTAAGACGCTGGAGAGGTCAAACCTTTAAGAATTGCGCTGGAGAAAGAAAATGCAGTTCTGAAAAGAAATTTCTAGTTATTCCCTACGTCTCTTCTAAACAGACCAATTTCTACAGGTCAGGTTGGCAAAATGACTTCAGTCAGAGGATTTTACATGCAGTTGTTACAAACCTTAGCAGATACGGGTCTTAGCGGTCAGTAAGCTGTCATGTATCTTCACATTCCAAGTTCAAGGCATTTTCTAAGAAATCATGCAGGCATAGAGGAAGTGACCCATGTAAACTACTGATTTGTTAGCTACCTGACTTCTGCTTGTGCAAGGAAGTCATAGATTGGTACCCTAAGAATTCTTTAAGAGAGAGGTTAAGGATTAACCCTTTCATCTCATAACTGTTTTATTATCTGCTATTAAAAATCGTTCTTGATTTCATCTCTAGATCCTTCCTCAAGTTGAGGAAGCTAGTCTGTCCAAAACTTTGAAATTTCTTACTGACTTTATTTTTGCCACTGTGCTCTTAGATCTCTCAGGCTACTATGAAGAGTAGTCTTTCCTCTCTAATTGTTTCCCCTACCCCTTAGAAACTAGCTGTTCTTGATTCGTTCCAGTTTCATGATGACGTTCTTATAAGCTTTGCAAACTTCAATCTAACTGTCCTCCAAGTTCATCAAATTCAACATTTTATTTGAATTGCTGTGACGAATGACTTTATATATGCCATCTATCTATCTATCTATCTATCTATCTATCTATCTATCTATCTATCTATCTATCTATCTATCTATCTATCTATCTTCTAAATGGTTGATAATATTTTATTTCATATGATGGCAGAGATAGGAGAAACTATTATTTTTCATTGAGTTTATGAAGAGGAGGTAGAGAATTTTTAGAAAAAGAAGAAAAAAGGGGAAATATTCACAACATGTGAAATTTCATAGAACAAAAGCATTCGTTTTTATGGTTAAATGTAAATCTGTCAAAACACATAGCATAAATAGTTTAACAGACATTTTGGTATTCTAAAGATTTTTTTGTACAGAAATGTACAGATAATATATTTCTAAATGATATTAATAGAATCATATGATAAGCTGGAAAAAAACAGAGTACAGATAATTATCTCAAAAGTTAGATGTTTATGGGAGACGATTGGAATTTTGAAGAGAATTAATGGTCTTAATCATTATTTACTTTTGCATCTATCTATCTATCATCTAATATATCTATCTATCACATCTAATTTGGCAATATTATCTACTCAGAGGTTCTCCTATCACCTTGTCTGTCACCCATGAATTATCATCTTAATCTCTTGTGTCCCTCCCACCCCCTCCCCCTCTCTTGTTTTATGCTTCAGTTCTGTTGACAGTTTTATATGTTTCTTGTCTGCTTGTTTTCCTTTATCTCTCATGTAAGTGAGATATCATCCAGCATTTCTCTTTTTCCTTCTGGCTTATTTCAGTGAGCATGATTCCTTCTAGCTTCATCCATGTTGCTATAAATGACATGTTTGTCTTTTTGATTGTATACCATCATGTGCATATACCAAAGCTTTCTGTACCATTCATCTGTTTTGGGGCATTTGGGTTGCTTCCATATCCTGGTTATTGCAAATAGCACTGCAATAAACAGCCGGATACAGGTTTTTTTTTTTTTTTTTGGTATTAGAGTTTTTGTATCCTTTGGGTAAATTCCCAGAAGTGGGATTGCTGGATCTAATGGTAGTTCCATTTTTAGTAGTTTAAGTGTCCTCCACACAGCTTTCCATAGTGGCTGAACCAGTTTGCATTCCCACCAGCAATGTAAGATATCGTAATCATTATCGGTCATATTTGTCATAGCAAGGACAACACACACACACAATGGAAAGATTCTATAATACCTTAAAATAATATTTTTATTAAACTCATTAATAAATATTAATTGGATTTTATTCTCACTTTTTATACTTCTTTGCTGCCAACATTAAACCTGAAAATAGGCAGATTGATATTTATAGACTTGACATTTTATTCAAGTTCCTGAATCTTATTTCTAAAAAGTAATGCTAGTCCCACAGGTGACATGGTCAATGAAGAAACACAATTTTTAATGCTTTAAAGCATCTCTTGCAATTATTATTTACTGCCATTTTTATTGCTGCATTGCATTCTTTTTCTTTATCACCCTGCACCTGGGAAAATAAAAAAGCCAGATTTCTTCAAGGCCTTTTATTACATCTATGGACAGATAATATTATTTAGTCTAAAGTATTATGTTTTAACCTCTTGTCTTAAGGGAACTGTCTATCATTCAAGAAAACAGTAATTGAAGTCCTCAGCATCTGTTAATATTCCCAGGTGTATTCCAGACATTATATTCCCTTTTGTCTAAATAATATTTTTCTACCAATCCTAAACACAGAAAACACTTAGCCTATTGTAGTGCACCATTTTCTTACTTATAAATGTCTTTGTAACTAATATACACATTCACAAATTATGACATTCCACTTAGCATTTTACTAAAAAACTTAATATTTATGTCACATGTCAACAATTTTTGCTCTTATGTCTTATCCATTTTGTCCTAGGTATTGAGTTGTTCTATTCCCTTTAGATAAGATAAGCCAACATGGTGATGTCTTTGCCAGTTTGTATCAATAGTGAAGTATTTCCTCAGGTTACTGTATCTTATTTCCATAGAAAAGGGTGCAGAGGAGTTAATGGAATTGTCCATCTAATGGAAAGAGCATGTGCCAGAGAAAGTCCCCAAATTCTGGAGCTAGTCCATTTCCCCCTTCAAACACACTATTTTCTTTCATTTCCAATTACTTTCCTCACATAAATATAAAGACCCAGTACTACAGCACAAAATGATGTCTGGAGATTAGCATTTTTATTTTCTATTTCTTCAAGGTGCTGAAGTGCTGGCATTAAATAAAAACTTTGCATTTGACTTTGCTTTGGATAATACACCAGTTAAGAGATGCAAGCTTCAATCATATAGGATAATAGATGATCGGCTGAAGAGAGAAATTGATTTTGAAGTTGTAATTTACTTGAAGTGTTTTGATGATCTCATAAAATACAGGCACAAAATTGAAGTTATTTAGGATTTCATGACTCTTTTAAAGCTTGAATTACTACTTCAGTGCCTAAGTCTCCAGGAAGGAGCCACAGGTTCCTGTATTACTGACTCTGACTCTCTCTCTCTCTATATATATATATTCATATATATTTCCTATTTTCTAGCACATTTGATTTTTTCTCTCCATACCCCCTTCCCCTCTCTCTCTTCTTCCCCTTCCACTACCCTCCCTCCCTCCCTCTCTCCATCTCTCTCCCTCTCTCTCTCTCTCTCCCTCTTTTTTTCCCAAATTAGTGGTCCCTTCCTACATTCCCATATGTGTATCTGGCCCATGTCTCATGTTTCTTTTCAAAACATGCTTTCCTTTAAGAGAGTGGAACTAGTACTCTGTATTGCCACTCTAAGTATGATCCATGTTCCTAAATACAAATCTAGTGTTATTTGATGGGACATGATTATTTATTTTTACCATTTGTCATTTTGATACTTTAAAGCAAAGGAAATAACATCTAGAAAACAGACTTTAAAACACTTTTCTCTGGATTGTGCTTCCCTGAAAAGAGGTTTAAATGGTAGCTTGAGAAGTTTGAAGAGTTCCTGGTCCTCAAACCAGGAGGTCTAACAGAACCACATGGAGAGCTCTTGAAAGCAAATAATTTTATCTCTAGAGGAGATTAAATTTGAAGCTCTCCAAGCAATATCAATTCTACATCAAAGTAGAATAGTCATGGATCTAATGGAAAGTCTTTTATCAGAATCATTAAAGCCTTGAAGAACAACGATCCTTGATAATTAATCTAGGTGTGTGGATAGGTGGATATGTAGACAAACAACTAGAAATATATATTTTTATTTGACAAATCAAATATATATTCTTAGTTGAGAAAATATTCTTATTTGATTTTTCTCAAATAAGAATATCTATTCTACTACTCAATTGATTCAAACTAGAATTGCAAAAGTAATATCATTATCATTGATCCAGTGCTTACTGGGAGTTATATACCCTAAAGGTATTGATCAGCTATTTTCCAAAATGGGGCACATGAATTTATTTATGAAAATACAGAATATCGGAAGTATGGATTGCATCATAGCTGATATAGATGATACCTGAAAACTGATTTTTCAAATTTTCTTCATTCTTTCAAAGTTATAACTATCATGCCAGTTTTAGAAAGAAGTCATTATTTCATTAACCAATTTTATAAGTCTTCATAGTAATTAAAAATAATTAGTATTTTTCTTCATTTTTTGCAGTTGTGCTGATAGTAATAGATTCTGAAAAATCACTAAGTGATATTTAAAATTGGAATTTTAAAATATAAATATTCTCATCTTAAATACCCATGGTGATTGTGACAAAACCTTCATATAGTCTTTTTATGGATATAAACATTGATTTGATGAGTAATTTGACACTGTTTTGGTATTGCCTTACAATTAACTTACAAAAAATGAAAAATATAGATATAAATTTCATTTAGGGTTTTGGCAAAGAGAACAGGTCAATTTAATTTTCCTTTTTCTGTAAAGAACTATTAATAGATCCCTCTAAGTTCTGGATTTAAAGTGTTATGTTGAGCTTAAATCTTGTAAATCTAATATTTATTAATTTATTTTGTTTAATTTGTTATTATTCAGGAGCAACTATTTTGACATTAATTTTTCATTCTAGCAATTTGCTAGCCTTTTTTTTTTTGGTATAGTTTCCCCTTCAGGTTTTTATTGTTGTTATGTATATGTTGAATCAAAGACATATCTTTAAATTGATAACATTCATCTTCAATTGGGTATGTGCATTGTGGGAGGATGGGAGCCCAGTAGAAATAGTGAAAGACTGTTGCCACACAGGTGGTAGGCAGGTGTGAAAATCTATATTTGTAGAGGTTTGAACCTATAATCCCTGAAGAAGAAACTCATATAGACACCAACTAAGTAAACATAATTTGGAGAAAAAAATTCCTTAAATTTGATGTTATATTTATCTTACAGAGATTTTCTAATATTGCTAACAATTTTTAAAGTTACTCTGATTAAGTATACATTATTTATTTATTTTTAATATGAATTTTTATTTGATAACTGGACCACTACTTGCAAAAAAAAAAAAAAAAAAAAAAAGGATCTAGACTACTCCCTCATACCATGTACAAAATCCAGCTCAAAATGAATAGAAGACTTGGATGTAAGATCTGAAGCCATATAATACATAGAGGAAAATATGGGCAAAATACTTCAAGACTTAGTACTTCAGAAACCCCTTTCAGGAAACAAATGCAGCTACTAATAATGAAGGAAAACATAAACAGCGAGGACTATATCAAATTAAAAATTAAAAAGCTTCTGTACAGCAAAAGAGACAATAACCAAAACAAAAAGAAACCCAACCAAATGGAAAAAAAATTTGTCCCCCACACAAGAGATAAGGGTCAGATATCAAAAAGAACTCACACAACTGAACAAAAGCTAAGCAATAGGTGTCTGTTATTCATGATTTGTGCTTTCCTGTCATTGAGAAATTCTTCCATTCCTTGAGAAACTAAAGATGTGGTATCCATACAGGCCTTGTTGTTAGTTTTCAGTTTGCAAATAGCCTAATGACCTACACAGATATGTTGGTATGGGGTTAGGTGGCCTTGCAATTTTCATGTTGATAGGCAGATTCTATTGATTCAGCACCATTTATTAAAAAGTTGAAGTCATGGCCACTAATTATGAAAGACCCTTCATTGTCATAGTTCAAGATTCCTTAATTATTTCAATGAATTTCTTGGTTCTCTACTAAATAGTAGAGAACTTCTATTTGCTTTCCGCTCTATCGGTTCCACACCACTTTTATTACTCTAATTTCAATAGCTTTTTGCCACTGGCAAGAAAAATCTTATTCTCCTCATACTTCTTTTTCAGAAAATTCTATGGATTATTGTTTTTTTTCTTTTTTATAACTTTGGGTTACATTTATCTTTGTACATAAAAAATAGTATTGATAAATTTACTGAACATAAACATTTTCAATTATTTTCATAAATATTTTCATAAATATTCATAAATATTTTCAATTATTTGAAATTCACATATAAACTTGGTAAAGGTGGTATGTTATGGTCAGTTTTGACAGAATTGGTTCACCACACATAAATGATTCCGAGAATTCTCATGTGCAGAGATTTCAGTATTATGCTGTCTCCTCCTTGTATAGAAACTTCCAGGAAAAATCAAGTTTTGTATTTTTAGCTCTGAGATCCCAGAACCTAATGAGATGGGGCATTTCTTTTTACTTTTTACAATATTTTATTGTATGAATCAGCATTTATTAATTTATTATCAGAGATAAAATCGTTTGGATTTTGTTTAGCAATTAGAAAAATTGTTGCAATAAACATCGCGGATATATTTTCTTAGACAGAGATATGAAACCAAGAATTTTTCTAGATAGACCCTGAAAATTAGTTTCCTGGTGGTTGGAACATGCATATCTATCTGACAAAACTGGTTTTCTGGCCTCATGTTCCTACTATAAGTCTAGATACAAACTGGGCTAGTTTGTATCAATATTAACAATTACTCAATATTAACATTACTTGACTTTGGTGACTGGATTTGACAACACTGTATTACCTTGCCTGGAAAGCTTGTCATAATTTAAGATGCCCTAATTTTAGCACCAATCAGCATATTCCAAAAATGATACATTTGTTAGCTTTCCTTTTTTTCTGACAGTTATCACATATCCTTGTTGGATGTATACATTTTGTCATACTGCTTTTTAAAACTCTTGCTTAACAATCCATTGGAAGCTTTGAAAGTCCCTATTAGATGTATGTGTGTGAGTACGTGTGTGTACTGAAATGCGCAAAGCTCATCAAACAGTAGTAAGTGGAAAAGCAAGAGAAAACAGCTGTCATGACACTTCATGATTAAATAAAATATTAAAAAACATGATCAAGATTGTTGATCAATATCTTTGTTCATAAAATATTAGTGGGAGCATAACATGTAATCACTATTTAATTCTTAATTTATATTTAAAATATTTAACTAAATATAAGATGGGCAAACATTTTTATAGCAGATTTTCTGTTATTATTGCAACATCCAAATTCCAGGAGGATGGTTATAAAGTGCTATTTAAAATATTTTCTGTACATGTAATGAAAGGAAAGTTAAATGACATTTTAAAAACATATATTTAGCTGCCAGAAAACATGCATGTAATATATTTAAACCAAATAACAAATTAAAATAATTAAATAATTCATTGCCTAATTTGTGTGCTTGGACGGAAAAAGTGATGCATGCCTTCTACTTGCTTTGAAAAAAAGTCTTAATCCCAATTTAGATGGGTAGTGTGAGGTGATTCTTTTTATTGATAGGAGCTGTCAACAGCTGTAAATATAGCTGTTAACAATGTTTTCAAAGATTATTCATTTATTTGAAGGCTATTATCTACAATGATTTTATTTTTCCAATCTTTTGAGTACCTAGACATACATCTTTACAGTTGTATTCATGTAGTGCATCTTTTTCCTTTTTAATTTTTAGGCTTATTCCTTTCCATGATCAGTGTAGGATTCAAAAATGTTTATATTTAAAGAATGAGGTTATAGACATCAGTGAACTTAAAACACAAGGGAAGAAATTAGGTTTTTCGGGACTGTGCTTTGAAAAAAAAATGTATGGCAATACATGAAGTTTAGCTAGTATCAGCAGCTATCTTCGGTGGAACTACAGGTTGTATGTCCAGAAACAATTTAGTTGTTGCTGCTCATGGTGATTACGAATATAACTTCATTCACAGTCTTACCTAACGAGGGATTGCGGGAGAGAAAACTGCCTGTGTAATACATTGAAAATAATCAACACTGAGACTGAGGTAACCCTTCTATAAGATCCTTTAAAAGTGTTGAAATCATGAGACACACATTTCCCAACCCATTCTGCAGTGGGGACATAAACACAGTTTTTAGCAGATGAGAATTGACATTTTAAAAAATCCAGTTTGTGTAAAAATTGAGAGCTTGCCCTGAAACACAGCAACTGTGATAACAGGTCCCAGTGAAATGGAGGAGAAAATGCAGCTTCTGGGCAGAACAGCAATTTTTGTGTGCATGATAGTTGAAATACTAAAAGTGTATGCTGGCTACCCAACAGTGAAATTTTTCTTAATTATGGGATGATGCAGGGTTTTAGATTAACTATGTTTTCAAGCTCTTCTATAATGAAATTGGATTTTATGAATATACTTGGTATAGTAATAAAAGTTTTATGATGGAAATAGCTTTACATTAAAAGCATACATTCACTCAAAAACTCAAGCTATGGAAATATTCTCATATTGTTTGAAAGATGCAAATATTTTTAAAATTTAAGATACCAACCTACTAGTTCAGCTTTCTTTGTTTAACTTCAATCTAAGAACTAATTATAAGCTCCATAAGTTACACTGAAAATTTCTAGACTTAAATCATGTGAAAAAGCAAGATCACTCCATAGTAAATGAATTCCTGTGCTCAAAGAAAGATACCATGTGCGAGGATGAGCACAGATTGATATGCTAAGTTTTCTTAGATTAAGGTAGACCAGAGACAGGTAGACCAGAAGTCTATTTCTGACTCCACCATTTACTAGCAATGTGTCTTTTCTCTAAATTATTTCATGCTATATGTTTCTGTTTCCTTGTTATCTAAAATAAGATCCCCTAATCTTAATATAGAATTAGTAATATTTCATTAGATATTTATAGACATTATATTAGAAAAAACATGCAGTCAATTGGCCCTGGGATCCATAGAAAAGTCTCAAAGTGGGAATTATGATTAAATATATTTAAATATTAATCAATACAGTTACTAATGGTATTATCCAACTACCTCCATAAAATGAAGTGTGCTGCAATGATCTTTCTGATTTCATGAAGAAATCTCTTAACTTAATTTCTTATGCCACAGGAAGTTATGAAACCTCTTAGATATTTAATTAAGAATTCCCAATATCCCTGTTATAATTACAGAAAACACAGCCTGCATTAGCATGCAGTATGCGGAACACATTTCATAAACCAAGTTTTAAATGGGGTAGACTCAAAGGTCCCTGAAGGCAGTTACCAATCAGCCCACTGCTAAATAGAATAACCTCAGAATTACATTAGATGCTTTGATCAAACATAAAGAGCTCTTGTTAAACAGTCATCATGAAAGATCTCATTAACTGTGGAATAGGTGTGGGGGGGTGAGTGTGTGTGTGTGTGTGTGTGTGTGTGAGAAAATGAGGTGAATGAGATCATTCTCACCACTTTTCAATTAGAAAAAGCAAAGTTGTCTGGTGTTCATATATTAAAGGACAGTCTTTTTATTGATCTTGATGTAGATTAGATAAAGAAATTAACTTATCTCCCAATCTTGGAGATTACATTGATTATTAATAGTTTTACATTTCATTGTTTATTAAAATGTCCTGCTCTGGCTTGTGAATCTACAAAGTTATAGCACCCCCCAACTGAATTCACCACATTTTATTATATTTTAATGAAATTACCAAGTCCTGAGAAGTCACCATTGATGTTTAGATTGAAGAATTAGTACCTCTGAATCTTGTTGTACATCAAATATATACCCAAAGTAAAGTTGAGAGCAATTATTTCTGTTATAACTATCTGGGTCTTTAACTCAAGTCATTTAATCGGAATCTAAGAAACTGGTACAGCAATGAACGAACCTTATAGTTAAAATCTGAGACCAGAGACCAAGCAGAAACTTTCCTAAGTTACTGGTAAACAAAATACAGACTACTTGGAGTGCTGAGTAAAACAAGGAGAGAGTTACTCACAGAGCTTTCAAGAGGCATGTAGCTTGCCAACGCTGTTTATTCCAATGGGATCTAGTTTGGCTTTATGTGATCTAGTTTGGCTTTATGTGATGTAGAACTGGAAGATAATAAAGTATGTGGTTATCAGTTGATCAGTCAATCAATAAGTTTCATTTGTTATAGGACCAATAAAAGACTGATGCATAAGTTAAAATTGGTAAGGGATGCATAAGATACATTTTTTTTTTCAAATCAAATTAAATACTTCTCTATTCATATTAAACTCAGGGAAATTGTTTCTTGCCTGGATTAAGCTTATTATCTGAAAGTTAGTCTAAAAATGTCAGTGTAATGTTGGTTTTAAAACAGATACTCAGACCTTTAGTGAAAGTACTTGAATGTGTAAGTCTAAGCTATGCATACTTATGGCTTATCTTTTGCAGGTTTGTTCTTGTTCAATTTTCCTTCTAGAGCATATAAACAAAATGATATGGCTATTGACATCACTACTGTTATTCACCAATTATAGGTCAAAGTTTTCATAATCTACATAACAAATAAAAGTTCTGCATTCTCATTGAATTATATCTGAGAAACTTAATTAGAATTATTCTGTGTCATTTCTTTCCTGAAACCCTTCACAGAATCCATTCCATGACCATCCCTCTCTTATTCAATAAATTTGTAGTGACACAAATTTCATGAATCAGTCACTTTATTAGTTTTAGCAATCATTGTTCAGTCACAGGGACTCATCTAGCTAATGATGGATTTATAGAAGTTGAGTTAAAAGATCAAAGAAAAGAGAATTTTCTCCAAGTAATATAGTAGCATTGAGAATACGAGTTATTAATGTCATGTCCCCCATCCTCTCTAGGCAAAATCATCCTTCCTGGCTCTTGGTTTTCTGAAGGCTATGTATACTATTGACAATTATATTTACATCTCTTTCATAACTAGGGAGATGGAAGGTTAAAAAATATCGATCAGCTATTGTAAAAGTACCAATCCTGAATGACCTATTCTTTGGTAGCAGAATCCTAAATAGCACATGCACCCTAAAACTTACCAACTCAAGTAGTACAAGTGCTATCGGCAATAGACTTCTTTTCTATTAAACTGTAACACCACCAGGTGCTTTGGTGGAAATCACAGCTTCATGTAACAGAACTAACATGGAATGATTTTTACTCCCCCCCCCCCCCCGTGGAGAAGAGTATTAGAAACATGGAATAAAGCAAAGGACAAGCAATGAACATCATAGTATGTCAGAATGACATGATGAAAAAGAGTAAATCTTTTGTGATAATTAGAAATTTATATTAGAAAGTAGTCAAAATAGTGGTGCCTACGGAGAAAGGGTAGATAAAGAATATATAGTAGTTCTTCCAGTAGATGAAAGGTTAAAGAGTGAAAAGTTCTTAGGTGTAGAGAAAGGGTTAAGGAAACTGGGTGGAAGTAGAGACAATCAAGGGAGAACTGAGAAAAGAGAAAGTTAGATTGAAGCTGGTTTTGCATTGTTAGGTGCACTCTATGCTTGTAGCCAACTCCCCCTAGTATGCATTGAACCAGGGCCTGAGCTGCACAATTTTAGATATTTAGAATTTGCTCATGATTCTATCAGCAAGGAAATAAACAAGAGGTTTGGAAATATTTGATTCTTTGGATCAAATGGCAACACCCCCCCCCCACCCATGGCAACCTAATATTTTAAAGTCAAATTCCTTTACTACTATTTTAGATATCAATAATTGTAACACATGTGGCTTTTAATTCCCATATAGAGGAAATGAACAGTCTTTTTATATACTTTTATTTTAATTGCAGGAAATCATGCCTTTAGAATATTTGCACCTATACAAATATTCTTTATTATAAAATCTTGCAAGAGAGAAAATTCACCATGAAAACCAAATAATTCAGCTTCAAAGATACCGATTTAAATACAAGAAAAATAGATGGTGTTGGAGGGATGGGGTAGCTCACCACAGAATAAAAAAGGAGATTTTCTTAAAGCTTTGGTCATTTAATTCAAGTTATTCTATTTTCCCTTGAAGAATAGTCCTCTGTTTGATTAATACTAAGCTCCTAATATCAAAAGATTTGTGAATTCATGACTGAATTATCTAGAATGCTTGATGCCTGATGCCTGAGTGCCTGAATGTAGGTGATATGAGTACCAAATTTACAATGCAGAGGAAGTGATATTCACTAAACTCTTGAGTTCTACTCTAATCTCTGGCACTGCTAGGTGTGAAGACATTTTGTAAATCATGGGTATTATTTGATAGGATAAGAGGTTTTGGTTCACACAAACCTTTTTCTGTAGTGAAAGCAGAAGATAATGGAGACAAAGTAGACTGTAATAGAGACTGTATTTTCCATAATAACATCCTAAAGAGATGTTTGGTTCTGCCCAAACCTTTAGTTCCCTGTCAAACACTGTAACAGCCCAGAGATCAGTAGATCCAATCCAGGATAGTATTGAATTTTCACTGATTTGTCCATAAAAAAAAAAAAAAAAAAGGAAGCCAGAAAATTGCTGTGAACTTTTGGAGGATAAGTGAAAATTTCAAAATTATTTATTTTTGCCTAGCACAGGTTCATAGGAAATTCTTTATATTTATACTTTGATTAAATCTTATTTTAAGTCATTCACTGCTTTCAATATATTCATTTTTTCTAGCGATATGACTAAATTTCAACTTTTAGTTTTTTTAGTTTTTGAGTTTTTCTTGTATTTTAACAGTAGCTGCCTTAGAGTTCTATAGTTTCACTAGAAAGTGAAAAAAATGTTTGATTGCATTTCTAGAGAATAAATCAATTTAGTGCCCATTTTATTAAACTTAAATGCCTTATGAATAACTGAAAAAAAGTCTAACATATTTTAAAAGAGAAATTTTTAAAAAACCCTCCTAATATTCAGCTTTATTTTAAATAACAAAACCTTAGTATAGATTAAAAAAATATATAATAACTGTAAATATGATACTTTAGCTAAGCAGACATTTCCGGACCATATAAAATAAAATATCCTATTATTAAATATTTAACATATTACATAATAAATGAATGCCAATGAATATCATAAACAATTTGCTTACCACAAACAAACTTTTAATAAGGAATACATTTCTGATATAGAAATTTACTAAATTGTTACTTGTTACTTCTTCAAACAGTGAGAGGCTATTCTCTAATTCTTAAACAATGTAATTCAGGGTAAACTATTCAGTGTGAAAACAAGCACATTGTTTTCAATTAAAGTGTTTTAAGAATGGGAGAATCAGAACCTGTGATTTAAAATTCAAAATATTCTAATAAGGCATCATTTTATCAATTACAATTTATATCAGTATATTCATCAATTTCCATATAAATTTTAAATAACTTTTCATTGATTATTCAGGATATTTTCATTTACACTTTTCAAGTAACAATAATTCTTTATCAGTCATAAAAATGACTCATTAATTTGTTTTTCTGAATATGTAAAAATGTAATAAATTCCATGTAGATGTAAAATAAATTTTAAAAAAGAGTACTAGGCTTTTAAATAGAATTACTGATCTTAAAATAATACCTTTGGCCAGATTGGGAGAGGAACAGCTGGTGTAAGTAACAACACTTAATTTCATCAGTGAAGCTCTAAATTGATTGCAGTTGGCTTGAGGTATAGCATTTAACACCCTAAGAACTATCTTTTAGGTTAAGCAATCATGTAGTGTCTCCGATAACAGACAATTAAATACGTTTGAAGAAGGTCAGAGGCTATTTTCTGTAACTCACTTGTCATTTTATTCCAGGGATATTTATCATTACTAGGTTGTTATCAGTTCCAAATGCTACTCTTAAATAATTAAGATCATGTCAACATCATTAAAATACTGGTCCTAAAGGTCTCTCTTGATCTTCCATAATGTATCCAGTAGACTTAAGCTCATTATAAACATATAAAACAAAAATTCAGCTAATTTTTTCTTAATTAAGATGTTCTCGAAATATATCAATGCATATTTACTAATGTTAGGAAAATAAAGAAAGTTAGAGAGAAAATGAATCTTAAAAGTAATTTTGTTTACAGTTACAGGGTGTTATATCTCCTCTAATTTTGAAATGTGCTGATATTTTTATAACTTAACCAATCATAAATGACAGACCCTTTACTTTTAGGGACGTTTAATATTTTATATTGCCAATAGTATGACTGTATAATTGCATTCATTAGAAGCATGATGAATTAGAAAAACACATATTGAAGGCCAAGATTAATGATATTTTAGGCAAACTTTTTCCTGTACTATACTTTTGTTTCTCAGTGAAGACATTTCTCAGATTAGAACTGTTATTTTCTTTACCCAACATAGTTTAAAAAATCAATTTTGTTAGCAACTCAAAAAATTATCTCAAGACCAAAAGTTTTGAATGTGCAAATGTGATCTATGATTATATTGGTAAAGATCTTTGAAGTGTTACCAAATTTCCTGCACAAATTTAACTTGAAGTAATTTTCCCAGATGCTGTTCCTTTAAAATTAAGCGGTAATGTAGCATGTTTTTTATGAACTTTGTTTAAGACTGGTGAAAGTTATATTATCCTGATATATTTCTTAGCAAATTATGTACTATAGTTTGATGAAATATACGCAGAAGCAATTACTGAAAAAAAATGGATTACAGACATTTTACAGAAATGTAGCGCTAGGAGTTTGAATTGCTCTAAGGTATTTTTGTTAATCATTTTGCCAACATGCCTTTTAGGGAACTGATTTAATAAATAAATAAATGGGTATTGACAATAGTGAGCAACCTGTGAAAAAAAGAAAATAATGTCAATAGTTTCTCATGCAATCACAAGTTCATTTATATTTATTCAAAATTAGAAAAATGAGTCAAAATCACATTTAACTCCTTCTTGGATCTTAAATCCTTGTGGACTTTGAAAAGTACACAGTACATAGCAGAAACACAGCATGGAGGGAGCTGGAATGTTCTGTTGTCAATGCCATCTCAACTATACCTTCAATATCCATTGACATTGACCCATCAATGGTAAAAGTTTTTTAGTTGTTCAAGTTTCCTGAGTCCAAATAACTTCAGTTATCTTAAGAGGAATGACATCAGCTAGTCACAGAATCATCTAGAAGCCTGGAGAAACATGCTTGGATATGAAGAGGAAGCATGCTTTTCAAACCCAAAGCCCAATATTAGGCCAATTCGGTATCTTCTCTTAAAAGTTTTTGTACTTGGCAGCATTATTTATGATTGCAAGGACATGGAAGCAACTGAAATGTCCCCAAACAGATGAATGGATGAAAAAGATGTGGTCTAGATACACAATGGAATATGACTCATCAATTAAAAATGACAAATTAGATGATTTTATGATAACATGGATGGACTTAGAAGAATTCATATTAGCAGAAACAAGTCAAAAAGAAAAAAAAACAGAAACCAAATGGTGTCA
>PVHY01010975.1:0-49751 GCA_004024945.1 Uropsilus gracilis | reverse complement strand
TGAAACCGGGTGAAAAGAAAATAAAAAAGACTTTTTGACTTGAACTTTAAATACCCCTGCCTGCTTTTCTCTATGAAGCAGGCTCCAAGCAGTTAATTAGCATCTTCATAGTTCAACTACTATTAATACGCAAAAATCAGCTACCAGCTTCTCTCAGCTCTCTTCTCCTCTCCCAGGCCTAAAAAAGAAAAACTTAGAAACACAGTTTAAATTTTAGACTAGTTTTCCTAAATTTACCCTCTTTTAGGCTTCTGTGTGTTCTTTCCACCATCCCCAGCCATCTCACCAAAATCCCAAGCCAAAGCAGGACTCTCATAGTGCAGACTAATTTATTCTAAACAAAGTGATTTCCTAATTACTGCAAAAAGAAACATGTAAGTAAAACTCCAATTACTTTAACATTGTACAAAATCTTTCTCAACGTTGTCCAAAGTCCTTTCCCCAGATTGTCTAAAATTCCTCAGTCTCTCAGTCCTGAGCATCTTACCAACATCAATCAGAGTTCATCTCCACGTATTCAAAGACATCTTCTTTTGGCGTGCTCCAACTCTTCCATGCTGTCTTCTCCTTGTCCTCCTCCAGGTAGTAGAAAGATGCTCCACAGTACTGAAACCAGCAAAGTTCATTTTCTTCCAAGGCCTAACTTTCACATGACCTCTCCCAGTCACAAGTCAAACTCAGCAAAACAAACCCCAACATGTAGTTCAAATCTGCAAACTCCTTAACTTCTTTTAACAGACACACTCCTAATCTGAACCAGCCAAAGGCTGCAGGCCCCAGGCCTTGGCCACAAGGCCAAGCTCACATGGCTCACATATTCATCCCACAAAATGGCAGAATCTAAACCTGAATCTGAATCATAATTCGAATCAGAATCCCTTTCTTTGTTCCAACCCTTTTTATATATTCTACTTTCTGTTTTCCTGCCTTCCAGGAATAGCTCCTGAATTATCACATTATAGAGAAAAAAAAAACTGTTTTACTTCTCTCCCCCCTTGTATTTTTCTGAAAGGAAATTCTAATCGGGGCCATCCTCACATTTTAGCATATCTTCCTTGAAATCTGCAATCTTCAACTGGAGACAATGACACCAAGAGGGATAGGAGTCCCCTATCACTCCTGCAGGTAGTAGAAAATGGCTCTATAGTAACAGAACCAGCAAAGCTGACTTTCTTTTCAGGCCTGACTTTCACACAGCCTCTCCTAGACACAAGTCAAACTCAGCAAAACAAACTCCAACACGGAGTTCAAATCTCCAAACTCCTTAACTTCCTTTAACAGACACACTCCTAGCCTGGGCCAGCCAAAAGCTGCAGGCCCCAGGTCTTGGCCACATGGCTCACATCAACATCCTTCAAAGTCCCTTACCAAAAATGCTCATCCCACAAATGACAAACTACCTCTTTGTTCCAACCCTCTTTATATGTCCTTGTTTCTGTTTTCTGCCTTCCAGGAACAGCTCCTGAGTCACATTACAAAGAAAAAACCTGTTGTACTCCCTCTTCCTTGTATCTTTCTAAAAGGAAATTCTGATCAAAGCCATTCTCATATTTTAGCATATCCTCCTTAACATTTGCAATCTTAAACAGGAGACAATTACACCTGGGGGGTAGGTGCCCCCTATCACCATCATGTGTTGCTAAGAAATGCTCAGCAACACTGTACTTGGCAGAGAAAGCTTTTCAATGACTGCCCAGCTCTACACTGGCTTTGGTGCTGGGGAGCAGCAGCTGCACTGATATCTGTCCATCAGGTGAAAATAGCCAAGGCAGGCAGTTGCCTGATAGGGTATCTCATTCAAGAGGTACCCAATTTTTAACCCTCACTTAAAAATAAACAAAATCATTAGAGAAATCTATTATAATAAACACATTACTATCATAATTCTGTGTTAAAACTCATAGAATGTAATAAAACTAGATTTACTTTTAAAAAGAAAAAAAAGAAAGAAAATGCCCACTCCTGAGTCTGGAGGTTGGGTATGACTCTATTCTTCTCCATATCAGACCGGACTTCACAAGCAGTTTCTTCCCAGCAAGATTTTCTACTGCAGCCCCAGGATCAAATGCGTGGAGACTGGCGCCCTCTGTTGGCTGGGATGGGAAATGACTGTACTCACGGGATAAAGTCACAGACGAACATTGTCCCGTTAAAATCTGTTCAGTGCATAGCTTTCCTTGGTTCGGTTTTTTTCCGCCTGTCCGTTGCTAAATTTGAAGCTCTGCGTACACTTTCCGTGAAGAATCATCCCCAGAATGAGGTTAAAAACTCGAACTTCTCACTGTGCAACTAACTGCTGGGCTCTGGTGGGTCGAACACGCTTCTTGGCTGAAGACCTGGGAGACGGAGTAGGACAGGATGGAGGCCAGTGGGAACATGGCTTTTTAAACATCGCTTTATGTCAAAAAGAAAAATATTTTTCTATTAAAATGCCTGGAAATGACAGAAATATTAAAAAGGGAAATAAAATCACATGCAACAGCAGAGAAAAGCACTTTTGGTGCTTTTCTCAGGAAAAAAAAAAAAAGCACTTTTTTAATGTCTTTCAGGTTTTGTGTCCCACATGCGCAAATGCTTTTGGTAAAGTGGCCCGTAGCAACCTCATCCTTCTCCACGAGGGGGCGCAGGACCCCATGACGGTTAACTAGTTTTCAGGGTGCCCATCCATTAAGGTTCAACTTTCTAGAGGATTTGCTTCTTTTCTTAGGGTGTATCCTGGCAGGAACTGCTGTGCAGAGTGATTCTTGACAATATTGCCAGCTCATTGCTAGATGTTTAAATGTACCAGCCAGAACTGCCAATACTGCCTTCCCATTGATTAAAAACATCCCTCTACAACATTTAAGCCTCTAGAGGAGAAAGACTCTCCTTCCACCTCACTGCCAGGCATTGGGTAAGAGACCCAACCAGGTTTAGGTACCCAAAGCCACAGGGGTCCACAAGCACGTACCTCCCCAGCTGGGTGAGGGACCGGACCAGGCTAAATTACCCAAAGCCACCAGGGTCTCTGAGCATGTCCATCGCCATCTGGGTAATGTACTGGACCAGGTCGAGGTACCCAAAGCCACCATGGTCCTCGAGCAAGTCCCTCCCTGGCTGGGTGAGGGAGGGGACACTTTGGAGGACTCCAGTGCAACCAGAGTCCCCGAGAACGTCCCTCCCCAGGTGGGTGAGGGTCACAACAGTGCCAAGCATCCCATTGCCACCAGGGTACCCATTCTTGATCCCCCAAGACTGATGAATCAAGACCGTGCCCTGATGCTATTCATTACCTTTTTAGAAGTAAATCTTCTAACATTTAATATTATATTTTATTGTTTAATGTGTTTATCTATAATTGTATTATTAAACAATAAATAAAAATCTAAAGATTGTCACATGAGCCAGTAAAGCACATCTTTCCTGTGAGGTAGGCGGGGGCTTGGTACAGAGCCCAGTGCCATCCAGCGCCATGACACTGTTGCCTCATGTCGGCACTGATGCTCAGCGTACGAGTAAAGATGCTAGATGGGGCCGAGGGAAGCATCAGCTCTCATGGAACATCAGCTCTAGTCATGTGACAACCTTTCCTCATGTCATTTTGGAACAACATGTGGATGTGTGTCCCTCTCCTATCACACATAAGGCACATGTGCATGCAGGTATTCTCTAGGTATCTCCTTATTTCTCACACTTGCACACACTCAGCCTCGTTCATACTCTATGGCGCTGAAACACCACAAGTTGCCCCGCAGACCCCGCTCTGCGCCAGCGTCTCTGAGGTGTGGTCACTTTTGAGGCCTGGCCCAGCTCTCTGAGGCCCTGGGGCTGCAGGAACGTACAGCTCTTTGCATCATTGCTTCACATGAGCTCATTCTCTCCCATCTGGAGGAATGGATGCTGGTTGGCCAGTCAGGGGGGTGACCAGGTGACTATCCCATCTAGCCCAATGATGCAGGCCAAGGAGGTGGGTGAAGAGTAATCGAAGCTCTGGGCTCCCAGTGTCTCGTAGGGCAGAGGTGAGTGGCCCACAGAGCAAGCAAGGTAGCTGTGGCCTGCTGTCTTCAGTGCTTGGGTTCAGAGAATGTTGGGCAGTGGGTGCCAGAGAAAGAACAGCTGGAAGGTGTCCTCCAGAATCACCACCTTGTCCAGAAGAGCAACCCCCTCCCCAGGTCTCCTGGGTGCAGTCTCTGACGGGCCCTCTGGTGTGGGGCCAGGACCACCAGCCCCCTCTGGACCAACACTGGGGCTGTTTTCCTGAATGCTTTTTCATGGGCAGAATACAGTGAACTCTTCTCTCAAAGCTCAGGGCACCCAGCCATGCAGTGAAGCCCCACACACATTCCCACATGCATTCCCCACACACATTCCACAAGGTGGGCTGTGGGACAGTGGCAAGTAGCCTGAGAGGAATGGGACATGGCCTGTGGTGCCTGCCGCACACAAGCACCTGGAGTCTCAGCTTAATGGGTCCTTAGGGCACTCTTCAGGGTGCCTGGTCCAGGGTGGAATGGAAATTCCCTGGAGCCCATGGCCTGGCCGCCAGCTGAGTATGGCATGCGGGTGCTCTCTGTGTCTGGGGTCGGGTCACAGTTAAAGACCATCCACATGCACCTTCAGGGGGTGTGTGTGAGAAACAGGAGAGTAGAAGCAAGGATGACCAGCACCTGGGGCTGCACCCTTGAGAAGGGTGGCTTTGGAAGCAGACACTAAGATGACCAGGGGTCCAGAGGAAAGACTGGGGTGTGCACACAGGCTTTCTGCAATGGGACAAAGCTCTCGCTCAGAGGGCAAGTTCCTCTGGGGAAAGCACAAAGAATGCTGGGATGCGAGAGTTCCAGGGCTGTATGACCAGCTTGGGGACCCACAAGCCTTGGCCTGAGCCCAGGCAAGGGTGATATCCTAGTGGGGAAGGGGGCAGCTTGGGACCTGCAGGGCCCCCATGGCACCTGTTCTCGAGACCCAAGTCCCAGAAATGTGGGATGGACAGAAGGGGATTTAGCTGGAATCGCGACACTTGATGTAACCTCTGCACATCTCCCCGAGACCAGATAATAATGGCCCACAGCTGCAGCCGAGTCCAGAGGGGCAGGTGTTGCCTCCAGGAAGCGGAGCAGCCAGGCGGGTGAAGTGGGACATGGTCTCTTGGGAAGTCTGCATTCTCTTATATAAATAGGAATCAGCAGAAACACCCTCTCCTTTAATCCAAAAGGGGGAAAAAGGGTTTTAGTGACACTGCTTCTCAGTTGCTTTCTCAGCTACCCCCTGAGGGCACATGAGCTAGTCACGGTACTCTCTGAGACGCCAGGGGCTCTTGGCTTCCACACACCACAGAGGCCACTCAGCAGCCTGAGGGCCCTGTCTGAGACTGCACACATGCCCACAGACCACCACAGCTCCAGGTTCTGCTCTGGCACTAAGTGAGGTGCCCCAGGTCTGACTCTCTACTCTCAGGTCATGCTCCTTTCACAGGCATGTCAATCACACTGACACAGGGAGGACAATGCAAACCCTGCAAAGAGAGGCACCCAAGAAAGATGTGTACCCTGGAAATGCACATACCACAGAAAGATTCACACCCTGCATATACTTGTACCCCAAAGAGGCACATACCCCATAAAGATGCACACCTTAGAAACACTCATTTCTGAGTCAAGTATGGCAGAAAGACATGCATCCCAGAAACACAAGTACCCCAGAGAGATAATATCACAGAAAGACATGTACCCAAGAAAAACATGTATCTTGCAAAGACATGTACCCTGGAAACACACGTACCCCAGAGAGACACATGCTTCGGAAAGACACCTACCCACTGTTATTTGAGCTGCTCTTGTTGCCTCATTAGATACAGCTCAGTGCTGATTATGTCAATGTCATAAAATATCTTTCTGCCTCTGGAAACTCTACTTGGAAAAGGTAAGGAACTTGACATTATCAGGAATGAGATCCTTTCAATCAATCACCTCATCAAAATACACACCACAGGAGAAAGTAAATCTCCTTAGCATGTCAAAAGCACAAATCCATTCATGCTTCCTTTGAACACCTGAGATTGACCCATTCATATTTGTTGGCATGGCTAACAGATCTGCATGCTGTCTCAGTGAAGGCAACTCTATTTCCCGTTTCCTTAGGAGTGACTTCCTCTCGCTACTCCCCGCGGGCACCATAGAATCCCTGTCATGGGATTCTCCCTGTACTCCCTGCTCCACCTGGCCTTGGGTCTGCACAGGCCACCACTCCACCTGTCTGGAGCCCTGTACTTGTTGCCCACCCTCCGGTACTGTCTTCTCTGGATCTGCAGCCTTGATGAGAAAAACTTTTCTCATGCCACCTTGGTCCAAGCCTCAGTGTGAGAGGTCCTGCCTCCCTCTACCACATTCTGTCCCTGTACTGATACGAACCTTGGGCTTTGGAATAGTTCCAGAGACCCACCAAGTGCTCAATAGCTTGCTCAGTAAATGAACACATATATTACTAACTTTTATAAAATATTTGTGTTGCTTATTTATCTTTTCCAAATATCTGAGCAAGTCTTCAAAAACTTCCTTTTCCCAGTCCAGCAGAAGGTTTCAGCCTTCATTCTTTTTGAAGAATGATTTTTGTATTTTCTGTTGTTATGTTCACATTGGCCACAGGGAAATATTCAATTTATGCTTTGTTTACAATATCTTCGATACAAAATTTTTGACCTCAGAGACTATCAAAAAAATTTTTGCTGAATATTTGATAGAATGTTTCACCTCAGAGGAACATGTCTAAAAGATACTTAAACTCAGGCAACCTCACCAAAATAGAATTCACCCCAGGAAATCTTACCCAAAAGATAATACCACTCAGAATATCTGGTGGTATATATTTTCCACATCAGGAAAATTAACCATAACTCTTTTAAGAATGGCTTTTAAAAAAACTGTGGACCTCAGGGAAACATACTTAAAGATGCTACTTGTCCAAAGGTCTTGTATTGGGATTTTCACCTTATAGCAACTTAACCAAAAGATAGATTTCCCTCAAACACCTTTTATATAGATTTTTCAACTCAGAGAGATATACTATGAAGTTCCTTCTCCTCAAACTGTTGCATATAGGGATTTTTCACTCAGAGAAACCACTGAAAGAGGTTTCTGCTCAGATTGTTAGTGATGGGGATTTTTCTCTCAGGAAAACCCTTCCAAAAGATCTGTCTCCTCAGACTCTCTTTAACAGAATTCTTATCCTCAGAGAAACATACCAAAGGAACACTTCTCAGAATGTATCTTGAGTGTTATGAGAAAACAAACCATGGGATATTTCTTCTCAGAATGTTTTTAGGGGGTTTGTTCAACTCAGAAAAATGAACCTAAATGAAGATGCTAGTCAGATAAATTTCACAGGGATTTTTCACCTTAGGGACACCTAGCCCAAGGATCCTTCTCCTAGAATGATATTTACAGGGATATTGACCTCAGAGAAACAGAACCAAAAGATTCATCTGGCAGGAATAAAGACCCAGAAGATAATGCACCTGAGGGATACTGACCGAAAAGCTCACTCTATTCACAATGGGTGTTGATTATAAATTTTCCACCTCAAGAAAACACACCCAAAACAACTTTGCTCTCAGTCACTTTCAGAGGAAATTTTGATGCCAAAAATCACACCCAAAAGATACTTCTCCTAAGGAAAACATATGCAAAATAGAATTTACCCCAAGAAAAGTTACCCAGAAGATGCTGTTGCTCAGAATGTATTCTAAATTGATTTGTCACCTGAGGAAAATATACCCAAACCACTTCACCTCAGAATGGCTTTTGAAGGAATTTCTGATCCAAGGAATCATACCCTGAAGTTACTTCTCAAAATGCCTTTCACAGGGAGTTTTCCTCAGAGAATTATACTCAAAAGATACTCTTCTTTACATTGTCAATTATAGGTATTTTTACTTCTGAAATGTACCCGAAAGAAGTCCGCTCATAATTTCGATTATAAGGATTTTTCTACTCAGAGATACCAACCCAGCAGTGGATTTCCATTGTCTTTTACAGAGATTTTTCACCTCAGAGAACTTCACCAAAGGATAGTTCTATGCAAATTTTCAATTATAGGCTATTTTTTTAACATCAGAAAAAAACAACCCAAAGTATACTGCTCCCCAGGGATTTTTAATAGGACAGAATAAAATCGGAGATGAAAACAAAAGGACATTATTCCTCAGGTTGTCCATTATAGGGAATTTGAACCTCAGCTGAAAAAACAACCCCAAAGACATTTTTCCTCAGAATGTATTTTATATGGAATTCTCACGTCAGAGAAACCATCCCAGAAGAGGCTTTTCATCAGATTGTCCTTTCAGGAGTTTCCACCTTAGAGAATAATACCAAAAAGACACTTGACTTCAGGAAATGATCACCAAATTGCTCTTCTCACAACATTGTTTTTAGGGACATTCCACCTTAGGAAAACTTACTCAGAAGTTAATTCACTTCAGGAAAACTTACTCAAAAGATCCTTCTAGGACTAGAGGAAATAGGGGCTACAGTCACACTGCTACAAAAAATACTGGATCAGCACCTACACTGAAACTGTATCTCTAGTGTACAGGCAGGTCCACAGGCACTCACAGGCACTGTAAGTCTGGTCACTGCTGTCTACTGAGTGAGCCTAGGAGAGAAATCTTTGGAACAATAACACAATACTGTCCTCTCATAGGAGCCTCACTCTGCCGCACTAGGCTCACCACAATATGTGTCCTGTGGGGAATCTGGTCTGCCACCAGCTAAGCACAGCAACAGCTTCATCTGAGACTGCCTGCATCTTCCCACATGGCCAGAAACCCCACCTTAGAGGTGTGTGGCAGCTTCATTGTCTCCTAGAGAGCACAGACAGAATGGAAGTTTGCAAGGCATTTAAATTCCAGTCATCAACAAAGTCCCTGACTGTGGAGAGAGAGGAGGACTTAGGTCCACTCCAGCACTTTCCTTCCGGAAGGTAGAGTCTGGTTAGATATGTGCTTCCAACCTGCACTTAATAAGGAAAGAATACAGAGTGCTGACTGGCAAGAGAGCTGAGACTGTTGTCTCTGCCAAAAGAAAATGGTTGTTGGTTTCCACTTGCTTAGTAGAGATTATTACTGCCAAATTCTGAGCCTGAGTGTCTTTTATTACCAGGAACATTATGCCTTTGATGTGAAAGGTACGCATGAGATTGCACCACATATTGAGTAGGGCCCACTATCTGTTACGAGCTGAACATACCAGCTGAGCCCACAGTCCTGAGAACCCTTGGGAGCAAGACAATCAGGTTCATGGGGATCTTCAACATAGAGCCCCAAAGATCGTGATGGGGAGATGGATGCCATCCTCTTCCTGGAGGAGCCCCTGACACACTCCAGACATGGGGGAGAAGAGGAAGCAAGGTTACTTGAAAGTGGCTCCGTTGAGGACTGTCTCTTGAAAAAGAATCAGTGCAGTGAGAGGAAAGAAAAGGAGCACATGAAAGAGGCCGAGGGGTGAAAGCAGGCGATAACAATCTAGAGGAGATGGGCCCCCCAAAATAGACCAGATGGTTTCACAAACAAGTTCTACCATAAATTCAGAGGGAAACTAATACATATTCTATTTGAAAAACTGCTTTTAAAAAATCTTGAAGAACGGAACACCAGCATCTCTATTTTACAAAGTGAACATGACACTAAGAGCAAAACCAAGGACAATGCATAAACAAAGAAAATGGCAAACCAGTCTCCCAAATGGACAAAGATGAAAAGACCCTAGAAGAAATCATAGCAACCAGAATCCAACAA
This sequence comes from Uropsilus gracilis, assembly GCA_004024945.1. NCBI lineage: Eukaryota > Metazoa > Chordata > Mammalia > Eulipotyphla > Talpidae > Uropsilus > Uropsilus gracilis. The sequence goes on along the minus strand of PVHY01010975.1, from coordinate 39,985 downwards.
TGCATGGAGGGGATGACACACCACAGCCCTGTGTGCATTATCCCAGAGGTAGGAGTAGGTGTGGATCAACACCCAGAACTCAAGTAACTCAGCACACTAACCAGAAGATAAATAAAAACAGGATAATGTCAATGGATGTGGAAATACATTGTGTCAGGTCCACATCCATTTATAATGAAAGCTCTCAAAAAAAACTCAGGAGAACATGGACACATCTCAACTGACTAAACATCACATCTCACAAACCCAGACCTACTAACATTCTTAATGGTGAAAATCTGAAAGCCTCCCCAGTAAGATTAAGAACAAGACAGGGATGTCCAATCACCTTTGCTTTTCAGGACAGAACTGGAAGTCCTTCCTAGAGGAATTAGGTGAGAGGTGGACAGGAAATGAGTCTAGACAGGGAAAGAAATAATGAAAAGATCCTAATTTGAATATAGTATCATTATATTGAAGTGAGTCACAAAAAAAAAGAAACAAACAAAAAACAGAGAAACCAATAAACCAAGCCCAAATGGGAAAAGTAGAAAAGTGGATAAAAAAATTGTGCGCCTGCATGGTCAGGAGCATGCGGAGGAGGCCCTTTGTCTCACCCAGCAGGAGGCTCTAGGAGGTTCAAAAGTATCCTCCGGTCTAAGGTGTGGGTGAGGGCTCACATGGCAGGGGGCATACTCGGCCTCCATCTCAGCTCAGACTAAACGTTGTATGCTGTCCTTGTGATGATCATATACCGTGTATGAAACCCCTGGCCCTAGGTCTGGGATGACCATGTCCTTATTCCACAGGAGCCGGACAGGCCTCTTGAGTCACCCAAAGGTCCCGCTGGGCAAGGGGGTGCAGCCTGACTCACAGGCTCCTGACTGCATATGCACTCTGCCCTGAGCTAGGTGACTCTGCCCCCATCCTGACAAATTGCAGCTAGCCAACTGGAGGCTTTAACTCTCTAGGCCATCGGCCCATCCACCTTGTGTTGGGCAGAGGACAAGGACCTGCCCCCACCCTCACTCCTGGGCTGGTGGTGAGGACAGGGCTGCATCTTTTCCACCTGCCCTCTCGCCCCAGCGTGCAGGGGGACACGCGGCCATGCTCCGTCATCTGTAAAGTGGCCCACTGGGGCGTGGGTGCTGGGAGGCTGAGAGTGCCCAGATGCACATGGGATCCTTCTCTGTCACTAAGGAGACCCTGTGTGTGCACTGTCCTCACAGCCTCATCCTGAGTGGAGGCACTGGACTCTGAGCACTGCTGGAATGGGTACTGGGCTGTAGCACCTTGTCCTCTGTGGGGACAGGCCGGGGCAGCCCTCTAGCTCCAGATGGGCCTGCACTTCGGGCGGTACGTGGTTAGAGTGCAAAAGCTTTTGTCTTCAGAGGCAACGGGAGACCGATGCTCAGCTGCCTGGGCCCCAAAGTGGGGTGTCCACTTTGACAGGGCATTCAGGCTGTGCAAGCACCCCTGAGCTCCCCGTATCTCCAAGTGCCCTGAGACCTCGGTCTCCATGGAGACCTAAGTCTGTGGGAGAGACCTTAAGAACAAGGCTCCAGCCTGAACAGGTGATCCCAGCAGCCCTGCCCTCCCCCACAGCCACTACCACCCTCACAGCCCCTCCCCTATTGCAGCCTCACCCTGCCAGCAGCACCATCACACCCATAGGAATGGCCCAACCCCCAGCTCTGGACAGTGCCCCACAAGGCAGAGCAGGTTTCCTCTTCCAGCTGCCCGGTGCCCTGTAAAGGCTATGATACAAAATGATGACTGATGACTCCAAACTCTACCCCTCCCAGGGGTTTACAACCCTTTTCTGAAAGTCACCTGATTCCTTGTCATGACTAAAGTGACTGTGGGAAGGACCCTATCAGTGGGCTGGATACTGCTGGGTGGCAGCTGTGTGTGCGTGGTTGGTGTAGGTATGAAAGTGGGTATGTGGTGTGTGTGCACATGTGTGTTCTTTTGTACAGAGTGCAGTACACATGAGGTGGTACACAAATAAGTATGTGTCTGTTGGTGTGCACACATGTGTGTCTGTGCATGACTGCAGGTATGTATAGATGCCACGAGTGTGGCTGCAGGCACACATGCACATGGTTATGTTGTTTAGGTTTATGTGTGTGTACACATGTGTGCTCTTGTTCATGCAAACATGCCCTTGTCTCTGCGAGAACCCTGCTATGTCAGGCCTCCTGCAGGTGAGGACTCACCCCTGAGCCTCCCATCTGCCCTGGACCCTGTGGCGAGATGTCTTTCCAGGAATCTCTGTTGAGGTCACAGATGGACACGCTATGGTCACTGAGGGGCTCCTTCTCTAAAAGTCAGCCCGTCCCCAAGCACCAACTTGCAGACAGCCCTGCTACCCAAGAATGTGGCCAGGGCACAGTCCTGGCATTCTCCATCAAAACATGGTGTGTGTGCTTCTATCCAATGATTCATGGCAACTCTAGTTTTAATTTGTATGTTAGTTTGGGGCTATCTCCTACTTCCCCTGGAGTCCCATGTATTTATCTGGTTCTTTTGCTTTCTTAATGGTTCCCTCAAGAGAAGGTGTGATTGCATACCGCAAACTCCACTGCCAAGGTATGAGCTCCCTACTTGAAACTTTGGGTCTCAAGGCTTTAGAAATCACAGGCTCAGTTTTCCACAGCTACATCACAGAGCATCCCTTGCCAGGTAAAACATTCTGCCAGGTCCTACTCAGCCTCATAGTTTCCCATGTGGGTGCTCACAAGGCTTGCGTCTGGAACACTATTCATGTTCTAAATCACTCTACTCAAGTTCCTCTCCATGTTTGAATTCATTCCCTGTAAAATTACATCTTCACACAAGCAACATACAACCTTTAACCTAGACTGTGCATACAACTACACAGATGACATGTCAAAGGCAAAACACTTGTCTAAAACCTAAGCTCTATAATGAAAGAGGTCTTATCCTTGTCTGCTGCCCCAGCCTCTCTGCTAGGTATGCACCAACTGACCTGAGAGGCTACTTTTTGGGGGGTTTCCAGTAGTCCATTGTTCTGCTCCCTTAAACATCCTCACAGCACACCATCCCCTCACAGAATATTTCACAGAAGTGGGATTGGTTACATCATGTGGATACAACAATTACTTCAAAAAAATACAAAAACAGAACAATTTCCAGTTTGGGTGACACTTGCATCCATAGAGCCTATGTGAACAGCAGCATGGTATTGTTCACCAAAAAGCTTGACCTCTGCCCTGCCTCCTGGTGGATAGAGGCAGGACCTCTAACTCCTTGATGCATCTTGAGCAATGTCACTACCTTTGTTCATTTGGCAATGTTGGGTCACTCAGCTGTCTAGTATCACCATGTATTTATGGTGGTGGGATTTAATATGAGCAAAGGCTATCAGCTCTATTTAAAAGGCACTGCCAATGTAGGTCTGGACATAGAAAGCCAAGCATGTCCACACGACAGAACCCAAAAAGGCTGCACATCAGTTATAATGGGAAAGCACCTGGTTGTTGCTATCCCAAGAGTCATGCCATGCATCCTCACTGCAGTAAGAGGACAGACCACAAATTTATCTCAGAGTGACAGGAAACTAGTGCCTGATGAATGCTGGACCCCGTCCTGTGTGCTTTCTAAATGGGTTTCCATTAAAATCACTCCTCAGAAATATACAACAGGATCCAGAACCTCTAAGGGATGTGATTTACTAAGTCCAACCTAAGCACAACGCAGAATCCTTATCATGGACAGCAACAGGATAGGGTTATTCATGCTCAAGGAAAAAAGAAAGAAAGAAAGAAAGAAAGAAAGAAAGAAAGAAAGAAAGAAAGAAAGAAAGAAAGAAAGAAAGAAAGAAAGAAAGAAAGAAAGAAAGAAAGAAAGAAAGAAAGAAAGAAAGAAAGAAACAACAAAGCAGTCACTGGAAAATACAAATAGGTATCTCTGAACACTGCTGGTACCAGACAAGAGTGAAACCATCTGTAGTAAGTTTCAGTATGTAAAGGAGACTATCCAACCAAAACATGAAGGAGAAGTCTTGAAAGGGAAAAATAACTGACTGAAAATGGGAGGCTGTAAACAAAAGCATCAGAATGAGAAATTGGCTCATGAGTTAAATGTCAGATTTATAGAGAAAAATAGTCACTGAAGTGGATGGTAGACAGCAATTTCCCAATCTTCTTAAAAAGGAAAACATCAGGAATATGAAAAAGTGCTCGAAAGTAACATAGGGAAGAGATTCACATACATATAACTGAGATCCAGAACAAATGGGGAAAAGGTACATAACATGTATCTTCATCAGAGATGGCTACAACTTCCTCAAATTAAAGGACAGAAACTTGTAGACCTAACAAAATTGATGACTTATCATTAGGGCAGAACAAAGAAAACTAGTTTAGGCACATCACAAACTACTACTGTCCAAAGCTAAGACAAGTTCTTGGAAGGAGTCAGAGGAAAAAAACAGGAGAGTACATTCATGTGTGAACACTGGATGATTCTCATTAAAGTGGGGAGATACCTGACAGTGCCAGCAGGAAAGACAATAAGGTGATCCTGGGAAAACCTCATGAGCAGGATCCGGGCTCCACTTGGTGTAGGGTCAGAGGATGCAGTGAAAGCAGGGACTAGGAAACATATCTGCACACCCAGGCTCATTGCACCATTATTCATGTCCGTACAAAGCAAGAACCAACCAGCACCCACTGGTGGATCAATGGATGGATGAACAGAGCTGGTGGGTTACAAAGGGAGACATCATCACCGAGTATGAATAGGGAAGTCAATGATGACACAAGGTAAACTTGATGAACGTTTCTGCTTAGCATGCCATTCCCGAGAGAGTTGTGATAAGATTCTCTTAGCAGGTGGTCTTGATTCTTCCAATTCACAGCAGCCAAAAGTAAAAAGGAGAAGTACAAATGGTGCACAGCATGTCCATTTTTTTATTTAATATAAGCCAGGAAAATTTTACAGATCGGCTACGATAGGTATAAAACAGCTTTAGGAAGAGAATAATTATGATTTTTATTACAGCAACAAGTAGCAGTTTATATGCTAAGTGAGCTCCCCAATTCAAAGGGTTAAGTCAGGATAAGTCAAGTGTGTATACCCCTTTCTTTTGTTAATAATGTTGTCTCATGGTCCATATCTCCATTTGACCTCCGGCTGTGGCTCGGCAATCTCTTCTCGTTAATTCATATCTCGTACCTTGCATCTGGTGGCCAATATGGAAGAAGAGGAAGGATCATGGGAGCTAGTGGCTTATGAGTACAGGTTTTCATTTGGGGAAGTTGAAACAATCTGGAAAGTGGTAATGTTTCTTTAATATTGTGAACATTCTAAGTGTCTAAAAGCACTACCTGCAAAAACTGGCTAACATGAGGTTCTAAAAGGAAGGGTCTACTAGGAAAAGGAGATGTGGAGGCACCTTAAGAATCAAAAGAGAGCAGGAGAGCTGCCACTGCTACTTTGCAGTGAAGAAGGTTTGGAAATAAAAAGACCTACACAGACACAGACAGAGGTCACAGAGGTGCTAAGAGGAGATTTTAAATTATGGACATTAGATCAAAGTTTAAAATAAATGGATTCATCAGAATTCTTGCCCCAATAGGGCACATATTCATTTTACTCTAAATCTGTAGATAACAAATATAAAACACTTTACTAACAACAACATTTAGAAGCATTGACATAAAGTCAGAAGAGCCAACGTTCAATGACTAAACCTGTGCTCCCTGCACTTACTCAGCGAGTGTAACTCAACCCTTGTTCCAATGTGTCCCACTGATTCCTAAACACTTTCGTCCACTGGACTCAGCGCATCCTGGCCAGCGAGACAGCCCAGCCCCATCACTGAGCAGACACAGCCTTCATGTTTGGACAAGAATGTCAGTGTAAAGGAAAATCAATGTATGCACTTACACATATGTTTTCCTGTTGGCCACATGAAGACCTTCATTAATATTAAAGAACAACCTGCATTACACAAGATTAAACTTGAGAGGCAGGAATCAGGAGAATCCCAGACTGGTGTATTGAGTCACTGGCTGGAAGGAACTAAATCCAAAGGCAAGGGCAAAGGCAGGTTGAGCTTCTGTTTGGCTCACTGTCTGTGGTTGTCACCTGGACAGCTACAACAGCACAGTCACATGGGATTCAAGCATCTGATCCTAATACTGGGAGGGTGAGGTCCAAAATCAATTGTGATTGCTAGACTGTAAAACAACTGCTCAGTAACTCTGCCAGGAGAACTGCAGGCTGAAGTCGAGAACTGAGCGCATCGAGTAGCTACCAGTAGGAGCAGAGAACAAACACTCAGGGAAACAGGCATCATTAAAGAGACACTGACAGAAAGTACTACAAAGACATTTACATCTTCCAAAAAACTGAAAGTGGAGGAAAACTCCCCACACAGCTTACCATGTCAACATTACCCTCATCTCCAGAACAAACACAGTCAGGAAAAAGAAAGGAAAAGTGTCAGACCAACCACTCTCATTATCATAGATGCCAAAAATCCCCCACAAAGTCCCAGATAACTGAATACAGCCACAGAGCAGAGAATCATCCCCACTATCAAGGAACTTCAATCTGGGGACTAAAGGTTGTGTCTATATAGGCATAATGACCAGGTGAACAAAACGACACATCAACCACATGATCATGTCATCTTGTCCTGAAAGAACAATGGACAAAGGACCAAAGCCACTTATGACAAAAACTCTCCCAGAAAAGAGAATAACCTCTCTAAACAATAAGAGATCAAAAGACAACAGTCCCCTAGTCAGCATCACAAAAAATGCTGAAAAGCTGAACATCTCCACTAATATCAGGGACAAGATAGAGAAGTCCACGATCACAGCTTTACTCATCAAAGCCTGGAACCCCAAGGGGAGCAATAAGGTAAGAAATAGAAAGAATGAAGAAAATGGAGGCTGTAACCAACATTAGAAAAGAATTTTCCTGAAGGTCAGATGGAAATCTGAGTGAGACAAGGGCTGAAGTGTGACTGGACTTGAGGGACAACCTGGGTCATGGTTGTGCTTGGTATTCAGACCACACTGAGAGGAAATGGAAAGAAACAGTGAACATACATGGCAGAAGACGGGACATTGAAAAGTCTGAGGGACCATGCACCACTTGAGAGAAATGGTGGGAGGGACTTATGGGCCAGTAGTAGACTCAATTGCCACACATTCTAAGGTTGATGCCTGCATGAATGGGGCACCAAAATATGACTGGGACATTCTCTACTGTCTGAGCACCTGCTTAGGCCTCATGAAGACGTGTTCTTTAGCTGCCAGGTGGCTCTCTTAACCCCCACATCTGCACTCAGGTTCTCACCCACCTTTCCTCTACCATCCCCTCCACCCCCAAACATATGGGGAACCATGACCAGCACAAAACACAGAGTTTTTATTTCCAGACTGCACAAGAACCATGGGCTACACCGTCATGCCTGTGGTCGACAGAGACCAAGTCTCAGACTCTGCTCTGACCATGCTCTGGCCCCAGAGAACTCACAGCGGGCCTTCTCCTGGGGGCCTGTTCTCATCAGATAGCCTATATGTCTGACTATCTGACACCATCTCATGGTAGAGACCAATTTCCACCCACGCTGGATAGAAACCTCACCTACTCCTACAAGACACCTTGATTTATATGTTTCTGAAAGAAAACTATGTATTTCAATGTTTCCATTTTAATACAGGAATTCCCATGGATTGCTTAATAGCCAATGTACCCATATTTTTAAAAAAAGCAACTCACCAGAATTTTAGTCATGGTCTGCGGCTCTTGGAAATGTGCTGCAGGCACTGGAAGTAGAGCTGGAAAACAGAGCCTAGGAAGAAAAGGATTTCAGCAGCTTGATCCCAGGTCACCTCCATGCCACTGAATAAAAGAAAAGCAACGTTCTGTGTGGCCACTACGTTATACTCTGAGGTAGGGCATGAAAGCACCCATAAACCTATTCACAGGTAGAACTGGGGTTTAACTTGACCCTTAAGTTAATAAACCTCACACTTCCTGCTGATTGACCGACAGTTCATTCTAAGAATGGATTAGAAATGTCAAAGATGCTAATCACATACAGGATTTTGGGCTTCAACTTGCCAGCGAAAGAGGCACCTCAAGTAGTTTTTGGAAGCAACTCTTAGAAATGGTTCCCTGAGACCCACATCCCTGAATTTGTTTCCCTGTAAATGTCCTTGACCGTGACTTGCGAAATGAGGGCATCTGTGTGTAGAATGTAAAGTACCTTTCCTGGGCTGCTTGCTGCTATGAACACTGCCACCTTGGGAAGACACCTGGGCTCGGCCTATCAGTGGTACATGGCACAGCCATTGGCACCAAAATGAGTTTTTTTTTTCTTTTTGAAATTCTTAACCCAACCAGCTTCAGTCAAGATCCCAGAGAACTATGACTCCTGTGTCACTCAGTGATACAAGCAGAGCAACAGGAGGGAACCCCCTGAAAACACACAACCCTTGAATTTTCACTTACGGGAACATGCATCAAATTTCTGTTCCCTTAGTTCAATATTATCACTGTTAGGTAACTACTATCAATGCATTGTGGTAACTCATAGTAAGTAACCTTTGGAACCACTGTTGTGACACTGATAGATTTCTACTATTCAAGAAAGGTCCAATTGCACACTCCTGAAGGGTGACTGGTAGAGATCCCTCAAATATAGACATGCACACCCGGTCCCCACCTGCTACTTGAATGCCTGGTAACTCTTAAAATGCTGAGCTTCCTGAGATGTTCAAAGTCCCTTCATAAGGCTGGTATCATGTCTGCAAGGGAGACCATTTTTATAATGCTGCTTATCTTTTTGGAGCAAAGCAAGAAATACAGCTGACATTGGGCAATATTATGAATCTTTCGATTTTCCCTATAATGTAGATATTTTCCAAATTTAGTCCCTAATATAGATGAATTATTTCCCTCTTCTCTCCCTCTTTAGCAAACTTGCCTGTATATATTGAAACTTTTAAAGTCGTGAATCATATTTACTGAAAGAAGTGGCAGAGACAACACTGAAGTTATTAACACTATTATTAAAAACACAATGAAATTATCCCAGAAGCTTTTATGTCATCATAAAAAAATAAATCAATGATCAGGGATTTTCAAAATAAATCAAGGATCAGGGATTTCCAGGGATTTTCAAAAAACAAAAAACTTCCAAACAATTATTTCAAGGGAGAACATTGATCACAAATTGACAATTGAGGGCATTCACAGCAGAGTAAGAAAGTCAGGGCAACTTTAAACAGCAAGAGGAAAAGGTGCCGTTCAAGTACCAACCTATTCCCTTCTATACACTTGTGATATGTGAAATTGTACTGGTTTGTTTTAATGACATTCCATTTACTTTTCTGCTGACTAACAGAATACTATTTCAGTTATTGACTTACATTTCCCTGTCCACCTCTCCACTGTCCAATGACAGTTTGCATGGAATAGATCTACAAGCTCACAGGCAGAAACTCCTCAGTGCTCTGTGCTGGTAGAGCTTACAGCTTTCCGTGGGAGGAGCCTGGAATAGTCACAAACTTCTGGGTGTTTCTCTTCTCTGTAACTCCAAATTACTTCATTTTCATACATGTTCTGTGTAAGGATATCTTTTAAAGTTCACTGGATCTGTAAGATTTCAGTTTATATGCTTATATTTGACCACTGTATTTCTTTATGGTGCCTTGCAGACCTGCCCACATTGAATTGGAGTGGCCACACAAGTGTGGTGGACAGAGATCCCTTTCTCTGGTCATCTGCATAGGGAAAAATACAGACACCCACCACAGGCATCAGAGATCATTTCTTCAAAGAGTCTTATCATTTCCCCCCCATGCATTGAGTTTGGTTCAGAACACAGGGTTTCAGTAAGTGGCAGGGGAGCTCCTGGCTGTGAATTCCCCAGGGTGTGGGTAGAGTCAGGGTAGGGAACAGCCTGCCATTGGCCCAACCTGACCCAGGATGGGAGGGGCCCAGGAACAGGGAAGGGATTGGGACTCACCATGGCTGGTAGGAGTGGAGCCTTTGACTCCCAGAACTGGACTTGGCCGCAGGGACGATGGAGCAGGTGGCAGGGTTTCAGACAGTGCAGCCCAGGAACCCATGAGCAGGGGTAGCAGGACGTGAATTCGGCCTTGCATGGGCACGGACAGCAGAGATGGAAGGACAGGCGTCTGTCCACAGAGCATCAATGGCTGTGAGACATGCGACTACCACCTCTGAGTGGGGAATCACCAACACCAAAATACATCTGCTGGAACCTCCACCCGGGCTACCGGATTCCCGGTTGGTTGCTGAAGTTGTGATGCCACACCCACTGCCAGGCACTATCACATCTGGCCTTTCACTTCTGCTTCCAGCGCGAGGAACACACGTTGTCTCATTGGGGTCTGGTGGCAGCTCGTACCCAACTGCCTGGTGTAAAGCTTGTGCAGACCTTGAGGCACCAGCCCTGCATTTTGGGGTGCTGAAGTTTCCTGGTGGTTGACTGTGCTCTTGTTTCATATTTCTGCTCCTGCTTAGCTGGGAAGCGCCTGCCAGTGTGGGACTCAGTCACCCGGGCTGCACGTGGACAGGACAACTGAGGACCTGCTCCAGGGCATCCTTTCTATCTTCCCATTCCTTGCAGATCAGTGGCAGGTCTTGTCCTTAGTCCAGGACCTCGGTCGGTAAGCCTCACAGGTCCTGCACAAATGTCTTTTCCAGGGTGTTCAGTTTAATTTGTGGAGGTTGCTGGCCGGCCAGGAAGGCTGAGGAAGTAGCGGGGGGCTGTGGGATGGACCAGCGCTGAGACCTTGCCTCCCAGGAGAGTGTGTGTGTGTGTGTGTGTGAGAGAGAGAGAGAGAGAGAGGGAGAGGTCCTGTGAGCAGGTGCCAGTGTGAGTGAGCATGGAGTGTCCCCTGGGGGCCTGGGTCATGATCAGGCCCACACATGGACAGACCTTACTGACTCAGGGGATCCCTGTGTCTCTTTCACCCCAGGAGGAGGAGGAGGCACGGTACCCCTGAAACCAGGGATGGCTCTGCCTAAGAAGGATCTTAAGGGAGTTCAGGAAGACCAATTTGGAAGCCAAAGGTGAGTGTATCTTCCCTTCTTGTAGGGAGCAGAGCCCGGGGTGAAGTCCACAGGTGGGTTGATGCCAGGAGTGCCTCTGATCTGGGCTACCAGATGGGTGGAATTAGGGGCCGGTCTAGGCTGCTCAGGATTGGGTACCTCAAGGGTGCTGGAGTCCAGTGTGTCCGCAGGGCACCTGGAAGTGTATGAGAGGACAGATTCTTGGCCTCAACTCTCAGCGAAGAGGACAACTCACATGAGGTGAGTGCACCAGGCAAGGAGACTTTAGACTCTGGTGAAAAAGAACATTCACTCCCTCCTCCACAGTTCCCGAGGCCCCTCAGTGCTCTGTATGCCCAGAAATACTGGGGATTTGAGGTCAAGAATGTCGCAGTTGGTGGACCCAAGAACAGATACCACCACTGAAGCATAGCCTTTGGAGCAGCTAATTATAACATGGCTCTTCAGGGGCCAACTATTCCAGAACATTGTTATGGACTCCGGAGCCCCCAAGTCCATAATTCCCCTGACTGTGGTACCCAGAGTTGACCCTAGGTGACCCGAGGACACGGGGATCCCTGAGCTTGTCCCCGGCAGCTGGTGTAAAGTGTGAAAAGACCATGAGGCACCAGCCCTGAGTATTAAGGGGACTGATGTTGCAGGTTGGGTGACAGCGGCTTGTTTCATGTTTCTATCTGTTCAGCTGGGAAGCACCCAGCCACCAAGGGGCTCAGCTCATCCCCTGCCACCTGGGCAGCACATGAGCTGGACCCACTGAGGGCTTGTTCTAGGAGTTCCCTTATAACTTCCATTCCTTGGAGATAAATGGTGGCACCGCGTGGTAGTTGATATTTCTCTCTATGTGCTGCATTTCCCATTATGTTCCCTATTAAAAAGCAAGCATAATCTGTCTTTTTTAAATTCTGAATCTTTCTGTCAATATAAATGAGCCATGCAAATAAGAATTTGTAAGAGAGAAAGGGTTTCCTTTTAAAATGAAATAGTTTTAATTATTTTCACTTCCGTTCACATTTCCCCAACATGAACATTAAAACAATCATGATATATCCTTTATCTGATGCCCTCTGGAGCCTTGGGTCTTCCTTGCTGAAGATTAAACCTAGGCTCCATAGTCACAGCCAAAGTTGTGTTTTTGTCCTTGTAAAACCTCAAGGAGCAGAATTGAAGATGAGAGGCAAGCTTATGGAAGTGAAAAGATCAGATGACGCATGTGCGATGATGACCCGTTCTTTGATCTAGTGTCCCTGGAGGTCGGGTACGCTGGACACAAACTTCTGCTGATGCTCTGAAAAGGGAAACCTGATGAATCCATTTTAAATGTTCACATTTTTGTTTTGTTAGGATGAGTCTTAGATGCCAAAACACAGTTTCAATTTCTTCATGAGTGAAGTCAGAACATTCAAAAGTTCTCCATCCTCTTTTCCCATTTATATCGTTTAGCATTGTAAGAACTACCATCAAGGCATCAAAATGGCAGATTTAGCAGAGTCACAGACATAACGCTTTGCTAGAAAAATGTGAAGACTGTTGACATGGATATGAAGAAGCTCAACATTAGTTCATCCATTTAGTATCATCCCAAATACTCACATTCATAGTCCAACCTGTGAACAAGTCTTACATGCTTTCTTCCAAGTGTTCTGGAAAGTCTTTGAAAAGTATCCATTTTCTGTGCACATCCAAATCCTTTGATTTGAAAGGAGGGAAGTTTTACTTACAGTCAGGATCTATGAGACATTGATGAGCTAGGAATGAAGCCATGAAGCATGGTCCAAGTGTGAAAGGGAGCCTCCTCCCATCTAGACCCTAAAAAGTATGGGTCATGTTGAAACTCAGCACAGATCCAAAGAATGACCTAATTACTTCTGCTTTTTAGTAATTACCATTGTCCCCCAAGGAGGAGCACCGAGGGTCTTCATCACAGAACTCTGCAAAAAGAAAGAAGCAAATTTCCAAAGGTGCCCACTGGTCGGAAGATGGAGTCATTTGATTTCCTAAGGCTGTCACCACATCGACTCCATAATTTTCCCAAAACTATTCAGAACCCTTACCGATGACTGGTAAAAAGTAATATTTTAGCAAAAGAGAAAAGCATTCAGAAGAACTTATAAACACTCTGATTATAAGAAAGCACACAGGTCATACAATGTACATCTCATCTTTGGGTTTTCTTTGGTGGGGGGAGGGTTCCCTTTCACACGTGGACCATGCCAAATCATCCAAAATCACTTTCTCTACTGCCATATCTCATGAGGTTTATTTTATTGTAGGCTTTTCAAATTATAAGCTGTCTTTTATTTAGAATTAGCCCAACATCCTTTGTAGTCCTACCACCATCCCACCACCATCAACCCCAAACCCCTCACCTGCTTCTTCTGAGAACATTGGCTGATGGTGAAAGCTTGACAGCAGAGAACTTACCATTAAGCCTGGAACTCCATTGCCATAAGCAGAGTGGGCAGCCCCAGCTCCTACCCCAAGGTAGGAGTCCCATGTGAGTCCTGAAGCCCAGAGACCCTGAGGGACAGTACCCTGCAAGAATGGGTGGGTGTCAGAGGTCAGGACATGGGTTCTCACTCCAGGGGCCTTGGTGCCAACCCCTCCCCCAAACCCACCATGTGTGTGTGGCAGTTCTGTCCCTCCTTGTAACATGGGGACCCCTGAGCATGAGCCAGTACATATCAGCCCCTCACCCAGGTTCCCCAAACCCTGCTGTGCTGGGATCCCCTGTGTGCTGTGAGTTGCTTCCTGTCAACCTAGGTAGAAATCTAGGAGTGGGTGGTAATCCAGCTGTGTTGAGGAGGTTGCTTCCTCCCTCCATCCCACCTTTTCCTGTTTCCCCAAACCCTTCACCACACTCTATCCCAGGTCTCCACTTGAGAGAGTGCCAGAGCAGACACTTTTGGGCAGGAGCCCCCTTCTCTTCCACTGCACCCCAGCATCCATCCCTTGGCCTACGAAAGTCTGCCAGGCCCAAAAAAGTGCATTTCCACTAAGCTCTCAAATACGTGAGCTCTTAGTGGAAACTCTATTGTGTGTGTGTGTGTGTGTGTGTGTGTGATGTATGCATTGCAGCCTTGATTCCAAAGCAATATAAAAGTCCTACAGATAATATATATTTTTCACAACTCGATTAACAGAAAGAGATGCTACTACACAGCTCGGGAAGCAGCTCTGTGTATCAGGACGACAGTCTGGGCTGGGGTCCTCTCAAGTCCCCCCCAAACCAGCAACTGAGGTGGTGTTCTCCCTGGAGTATGGGCCCAAGTGGGCAGTCTGATCTATCTTGGACTTGTCTCCATCCAGCAGGGAGGCCCAGGGTGACAAGTGGACCCACTTGGGGTCACCCCCCTCCCCACAGCAGTCCCTGAGGCTGGGGTTGGGTTTTAGGGTGTCTCACTCCAGGTCAGTGTCCTCACAGGAAGAGGATACCCAGAGGGGTCCTCATGGAGGAAGCTGCGGGGGTGTGTCAGGGGGCTGGGTGACCTCAGGACTCTTTGAAAGGGGTACCCTGGATGCAAGGTGGGTTGAGATCACCTCTAACGTGCAGCTCCACTGCTGGTGCTGGTCCCTGAGGAAAACCATGGTGATATCCTGGTCGACTGTGGGCTGTCGCCTGGTGAGGGCGCTCAGCATTGTGGATTTTTGCCGGGAATCCCTGGCTCCTTGTGGGCAGCCTCTGCTGCATGGCCCCAGAGCCCTGGAGGAGGAGGCCAAGACCGCCCCAGCTCCAGCTCTGCCCTGGAGTGCCCTCCTGGAGGTACAGGGCCAAGCTGTGTCATGGTTGCTTTCGGGGCATGTTCAGAGGAGGGGGGCTCTGGGCAGCCCACTTTCCTGGCAATTGTGTGCTACCCAGGGAGACCTGGTGTCCCCTGAGAGGGGTTAGCGGGTCTACCAGCAGATCGACCTACATAAGCATGACTTGAGCCCTGAGATGGGGATGTGAGCAGGGCCCTGGGCCCCAGGGACAACCTAGGTGTTTCCTTGAGGGGCCCACGAGGCGTGCTGGGCCTGCTCTGGACACGGAGCTCAGGCGACTGGAGGTGGCCAGCGGCTGCTGGGTGAGCTGTCAACGCACCCCTGGGTTTCCTTTTTAGGCAGCAGGTGGGGAGCACCCCTGATCAGGGGCTGGGATGGGACACACCTGACCACAGCTGTGTGGGTGCCCAACTCTCCAGGCTGCAAGACTGCCTGTCAGATCCAGCTGCACTCGGGAGTTGGGGTTGTATGCAAGGGCAGAGGCTTGGCCAAGAGCTGTGGGCACAAGCACAGAGAGCTGTGTCAACGGCGGCTCACATGTCAGGAAATGGGGACCCTCAGCTGAGCTGAGTCCACACTGGGAGCTCAGCTGCATCCACCATCACACTCAGGGAGAATCCTGTGTCCTGTTGAAAGTGGATATAAAGAAGACTTTCTGATTTTAACACTTATACACACAGGCCTGCTTCTCTCTCTAGGAAGCAGGCAACAAGCAGGTCATTTACCTTTAACCTTTACTTTAACCTTGAGCATCTCTGCCTGCTTCTCTCTACAAACAGGTTAAAAGCAGGCCATTAGCATTTACACTGTACTTGCCTATTGATATACAAAAGCCAGCCAGCTGCTCTCTGCTTTCAGCTCTAAAAACTGCATAAGAAAAATAAAATTAAAAAAAAACACAGTTTAAAGTCTTGTGGGTTTTTTCCACCATCCCCAATTTTCTCAACCAAAATTCCAAACAAATACAAGACTATCAGTGCAGACTAATTTATTTCTAACAAAGTGATTTTCTAATTGCTACAAAAGAAACATGTAAGACTCAGATTACTCTAACATTGACCAAAACCTTTCTCAGCATTGTCCAAAGTCCTTTCCCCAGATTGCCCAAAAATCCTCAGTCTCTCAGTCCTGATCATCTCACCAATGTCCAGTCAGAGTTCATCTCCAGATGCTTGAAGATATGTTCCTTTGGTTGCTCCTTTGGCTTGCTCCTCCTTGTCTTCCACACTGTGTTCTCCTTGTCTTCCAGGTAGCAGGAACTCCATGGTGAT
The DNA here is from genome assembly GCA_004024945.1 of Uropsilus gracilis. NCBI lineage: Eukaryota > Metazoa > Chordata > Mammalia > Eulipotyphla > Talpidae > Uropsilus > Uropsilus gracilis. The sequence continues at coordinate 23,885 of PVHY01010975.1, read as the reverse complement.
GAACCAGCAAAGTTCACTTTCTTTTCAGGCCTAACTTTTGCACGGCCTCTTTCAGACACATGTCAAACTCAGCAAAACAATCTCCAACATGGAGTTCAAATCTGCAAACTCCTTAACTGCCTTTAGCACACATGTGGCTAGTCCTGGTCAGCCAAGGGCTGTAGGCCCCCAGTGGTCTTTGGTCAAGGCAACATGGCTCACATCTTTACTCTACAAGATGGCCGATTCCCATCTCTCCTCCACTGAACCTCTCTCTCTATCCGCTCTCCATATTGGCCTCCAATCCGGGTTCCCTCTCTTTACTTCCACACCCTTTATATATCCTGATTTCCCACCTTTCAGAAAACCTGTCACCTTTCTCCCTCTTGCATCTCCCTGAAGGGAAATTCCAACTAAGGTCATTCTCACATTTTAGCATCTGTCCTTGATATCTGCAATCTTTAACAGGAGAGAAATGGGGGGGGGGGGGTAGCACACCCTATCACTGTGGCAACAGGGCCCACAGGGACCCACACAGCAGGGTAGAGGCCATGGTGGGCAGGGCACATGTGGCTGCCCTGACTGAGGTGCTTCAGGGTCCAGCACCTCAGAAGAAGCTCAGAATGTGGTCTCAATATACCCTCACCTGGCCTCAGGAGGCTGGAACCCTTCTCCTGATGTGGTCCTGTCTACACTCGCAGCCTCCAGGAGCCAAGGCCCAGGCTTTTGTGCCACTGCTGCGTTAGTGGCCAGGCACTCATGGTGGTGGGGGATGGAAGTTAGAGCCTCAGATGGGAAGAAGTACACACAGAGCTGGGGCCTCTTTGCTCCCCTAGGGACCAAGCAGGGATGATCCTCTTTACAACTCTTTGGGTGCACCTCTCACCTGGCACTCCAGGACAAGCGGTTTTTCAAAACCTGGACCACGGGCTCTGCCAGGTCTCATCTCTACTTTCTCAAGGCAAAGCCTCTCCTTCTCAGTTGTCCCGTTGCCACCTTCTGCAGACTGTCCTGGGATCTGACTGCCCCTCCAGGACGAGATGAAGCTGCTCTGGACTGTGGCTTCCTGAGGACAAAGTCTGTCTCCGGATCTCCCCACTCTCCCCACGCGTGAATGACCCCAGGACTCAGGCAGCATTCGCAGCATGAGGGTCAGTGATGCTTGAGATAGCAGGGAGGATGGGGGCCTGCGCAGGACAACAGTGGGGGGACAGTGGGGGTAGGAGGCAAGGAGCAGTGACAGTGTGGGCAGGCTGTGGGCTCTAGGGATTGGGTGGCCAGGCGGGGCTGGAGGAAGGATGCGCAGGTATATCCGTGAAGGCTGAACTCCCGTTCTGGGGGAGGCGGCTAAGATGTTTGCAGCAACTGAGTCAGCAGTGACCTCCAGCCACAGCCCCAGGCAATGCTGGGACCCGGGTCCAAAGAGCAGGGACAAGTCCTTTGCCAGAGCCCAGCTCATCGCATAGTCAGAAGGCCAAGGGCTGTCCCTCTGAGGTCACAGGCATGGGCCTGTGCAGGCATCCCTAGGGCAGGTGCCGAGGGACCTGGTGAGACAGACCCACCCTCTAAGGCAGAAGAAAAGCATCTACACGGGCGGACAAGCAGGACAGCTTCTGGGAAGGCGGATGGTGGCTGTTTCCAGAGAGGAGGGGCTGTTTCCAGAGAGGAGGCGGAGAACAGAGCTCCCTCCCTCGCTGAGCCCTTTCCTGCTCCTGCTCTGACCATGCCCTGTCTTCCCACCTGCTAGTGCTTGCCCTGCCCAGCCAACCTGCATGCCCATCAGATCACCCTCCCTCTGCACTGCCCACAAGCTGTCTGTGACCTGTTCCAGCCACACTTTTCGCTCTGCCCCACCCACCTTCTCACCCTGTCCTGACCTCCTACACTCCCTGCCCAGCCCACCTGCTGTCCCCACCCCCTCCCAACACTTGCTCCCTGGCTCACTCTCAGCAATTCCTGCCCAAAGCCTTGTTCCACCTCTGCCCCAACCACCACACACTCAGCTTCTGACAAGCACAATGCCTCTATCCACCTGGCCCCCTTTCTTACCTTGTTCTGCCCAATAACCTGATCAACACGCCCATCTCTTGCCCCCCCTTCACACAGTCCCATCCACTGCCTCTGAGTAGTTCTTGCCCACCTCATGTCCCCGCCCCTTCCCCACCCACCTCCTTGATCCGCCCTGTGCCTGCTCAACTGCCAACTGGCATGCTCTGACACCAGCCACACCCAACCAACCGCCCACCTGCTCTCTACAACAAAGCCCCAGTTCTGTTGTCCATTTATCTGCAAGGCCTGGGGACCCTGCTCCTGTCGCCCCAACTGGCCTCCCTTCCTGGGCCTTTGACAATGAGTCCCTGCATGACTGCTCAGAGCTCCAGGCACAGGCCCTGCTCCCCTCCCTGGAGGATGGCGGGGGTGGCAGACAGAGGCTGCCCATTCACACCATGCCATGGCCTGCAGTGCAGGGGTCTCTCAGCTAGCAGAGGGGACTTAGGATTGGAACATCATTCCTGCAGAGGCCCAGGGGCAACAAACTGCCTCAGAAGGGAAGACACCCCCATTTCTTACAGGTAGACAGGGCCCCCAACAAACCCTTTCCACATGGGGACATCTAGCGAGAGGTCCCCTTGGTACTCAGGACAGGCCAGGGCCATGCCTCAGCATGTGCGGGGAAAGGCGCAGGGTCAAGTGAGCTGCAGCTGGACACCCAGGTCAAAGGAGGGGGTGGCAGCAGGAGAGGAGGGGATGACTGCCACATCCACCTGAAGATGGTCCTGCTGGCACCCCACCTGTGCAGGCCCAGGCCCACCATCCAGGGTAAGGGTCCTGCATCCTGGGGCACAGAGTGGCAGGGGGGGTTTGCCTGCTGGGGCACTTTTCAGGTCTTGTCCTTTCCCCCAGGAGTGGCTTCTCCATGATGCCTCTGGACCCTGCAGGGCAGCTGCTTGCTATTTGGGTCATCGGGGTGGGTGTCCATATGCCCAGCTGGCCAGTGGGTAAGTGACCCCGGCTGTCCTCAGCATGGAACCCTCCAGATTCTCAGGATGGTCTTCCAGGGAAGACCTTGGGATCCCCTGCAGTGACATGTGGGCCTGCTGTACTTTAGAGGGTGTGTGTGGACCAGTGTCATCCCCACTGGGCCTGGCTCAGTCATATCCACATCCACAAGGTTCCTGTGCCACTGTTTCCACAGGAGGAGGTGTGTCCTTCTAGTCCCATCTGGATGCCATATGAGATAGGCACCTGCTCACCCAGATTTCACCTCACATCTCACCTTTGACCTGTTCAGGGTCCCTCCAGGACAGAAGTGTCATTTCACATAGACCAGCCAGTATGGACAGATCCTCTTACACAAGAGGAGACCTTGCTGGCACCACGTGAGCAGCTCCTTCCCTGGGACCTGGCAGCCGGAAGGCAGGGTAAGCGTGGCTCAGGGTACCCAGCAGGGGCTGGGGGACACATGTCAGCAGTGAGACAGGAGGTGTCTGCGAGCACTCCAAGGCGGCATCTGTCCCGAAGCAGCATCCACACACTTGCTGACAACACACAGCTACTTTACTAAACATAACAAAAATAGAAAACTCCATACACAGAAGAGAACACGAACACACCTTGGGGTGCCTGTTGCTCCCCCGGCCTGAGGCAAGAGCTCAAGGACTCTGGTGGCCTTGGGGTCAAATTGTATCACTTGTCCTTCCCCCAGCGGGGGATTAACTTGGGGTCCGCAATGGCCTTGGGGTACGCTTGGGTTCATTCTGCCTCCCATACAGGGACTTGGGGGCCCTGGTGGCTGTGGCAATGCTCTGGCAAAGGTGCCCCAAAGAGCCATGTTGGATGAGCTGCTCCTGGGGCTGTGTCGATGGTGGTGCCTGTTCCTTGGTCCCCCAGTGTGTCCTTTGTGTGGAGCTGAGATATCCGGTTCTGTTGATGCTCAAGAACCCCAATGGGCCTCAGGAACTGTGTGGGGGTGAATGCTCTGATTCAACAGGGTCTGCTGGCTCCCAGCCTGGGACACCCACCTCATGCGAGCAGCCCTCCTTGCTGAGGACTGACCCAAGAGTCTGTCCTCTCATACCCACCCAGGTTCCCTGGGGAAAGACCACCCCCCAGCAGCTTTGGGATGCCCAATCCTGAGCAGCTGGGCCCAGCCCCTAATTCTGTCAGGTGGGTGGCCCAGGTAAGAGGCACTCCTGTCATCAACCCACCTGCAGGCTTCACCCCGGAAGCCTAAAAAGGGCAGTGCCACCTGCCTCTCACCTTCAGCCTCCCTCTTGGCCTTCCTTAACCTCTTGAAAACCCTTATTAAGCTGGGCCATCCCTGGTGTCGGGGGATCTTGCCTCCTCCTCCTCCTGTAGTGAAAGAAACACAGTGGAGGTGTTCCCCCCCTGAGGCAGGAAGGTTCGCTCTAGCACTTGGGGTCTCTCTGTCTGCTGAGATGAGTTCGGGGACCCTGCTGGTCTTCGGGTCTCCTTTTTCGGCTCTTTTTGTCTCACCCAGCAGGGGGCACAAGCTCGGGGAGCCCAGTGGAATTGGGGTCCTCAGCATTATCCTGTCCCTCACCCAACCCAGGGGTGCCAAGCTCGAGGAGCCCAGTGGTGACCTGTCCCTTCTTCAGACACAGGAAATGAGCTCAGGCACCCTAGTGGTATTGGGTTCCCTGGAAATGACCTGTCTGTCCTCCAGCTGGGGAAGGGTTGAGGTCGAGAACCTTGGTGGTTGTGGGGTCCCCTTTAGTGGAATAAGCCTCCCCCAGCTGGGGGCATGAGTTCTGGGACCTCGGTTGTCTTGGGGTCCTCAGTGGTGGCCAGACCCTCACCCAACCAGGAAGAGACAAGTTCAGGGACACAAGGTGTTATTCAGGTCCCCATTTTCTGCCTTGTCCTAGTTGTAACTTTGCAGGGCCTGGGTTCTTTTGATGGGCCTCGGGAACTATGGGGGTGTGAATGCTCTGTTTCAACAGAGCCTGCTGGCTCCCAGCCTGGGGTACCCACCTCATGCGAGTGGCCCTTGTCCCTGAGGCCTGAGCCCAAGAGTCCGTCTTCTCATACCCTCCCAGTTGCCCTGGGGACAGACCGCACCCCAGGATGCTTGGGGTGCCCAACCCTAAGCAGCCAGGTCTGGCCCCTAATTCCACCAGGTGGTGGCTCAGGTCATAGGTGCTCCTGGCATCAACCCGCCTGTGGGCATCACACTGGGCACTGCTCCCCCAAGAAAGGCAGCCCAACCTGCCTCTCACCTTTGGCTTCCAGAAGCCTTTCTTTAACCTTTGGGGACGTCCCTGTGTTGGGGTGATGGTGCCTCCTCCTCCTCCTAGAGTGAAAGAGACAGAGTGGAGGCAGGAAGGGCCTCCCCAGCACTCAGTGTCCCCCGATGCACTTGTGTGGGCCCGACCATGACCCAGTCCCCCAGAGGACACCCCACGCTCACTCACACTCTCACTCGCTCATGGGACCTCACTCACACACACCCTGGGAGGGACAGGGTTGCCCAGTTCTCAGTAGTGGTCTGTCCCACGACCCCCTGCTACCTCCTCAGACTTCCTGGTCAGTCAGCATTCTCTGAGAAGTCTTTGCCACATTTTTGTGAAAGGATTGTTCCAGTGCTTGTGACGCCCATTGTGTTGGGCCCTTGGCTGGCAGGACATCCACAAATCAATCTGAAGACCTTGACAAAGGGATTTCTGCAGTCCCTGTGAAGCTGACTGCCTGGGGCCCTGGGTAGGCAAGAAGCAATATTCCCTGCACAGGTCTTCCAGTCAACTGAGCCAAGTCATTTGTTTCAGTTGTGGCCACCTTGTGACCAGGTTTGGGGTTCTGAGGTTCAAGGGGCGTGAGGTAGTGTCCTGGGGTCCTCTTGCCTGGGTACCCTCCTCTGACATGATCCCCGTCTTGGCCCAGTACCCAAGAGAAGGCCCTTCTGCCCAATGACACCAACACAGCCCCAAGGCCTGGGAGCCTAGCTGCAGGCAGGCCCTGCTGGGGCTCGGCAGCTAGGTCAGGGATCACTTGGTTCAGGAGCTACGGGCTCAGTAGCTGGGCTTAGGGTGCTGGGTTCTTGGGAAAATGGGGGCTTCAGGTGCTGGGGTTCAGGAGCTGAGGGTAGGGAGCTGGGATGCTGTGGGACCTGGGGGCTATGGGACTTGGGGGCTTTGGGAGTTCGGGGCTCAGGGATCTAGGTGCTCAGAACTGAGGCGCAGGCTCCTGGAGTCACAGAGAGCTGGGGAATCTGACCGCTGAGGGTTGTGGGACCTGGAGACCCAGGGACCTGGGGCTCAGGGAGCTGGGGCTCAGGAGCTGGGAATGTGGGAAATGGGAGCTGACCAGGTCTCACCTTCCTCTCAGTGGGAGTCCTGAGCCTCCCTGTGGCCCTTGGTCCTTGGCTCCAACCTGGCTTGGGACATGTTAGCACCTGACCCTGGGATGTCAGGGGTGTGCCCACCTATCCCTGGTGCCCTAATTCCTGCCTCAGCTTGGGCTCATCCCCACTCAAGGATACCTCCCACCACAAAGCAGGGCCTGTCTCCACTGAGCTCTCTGTCCAAGAGATTCCCTCCTTCTGAGGCCAGGGCCCTGAGGTCTGTAGCAAGCTAAGCCCAGACCTGTCTCCTTATGCAGTCCGAGGGCCAGTGTGTAGTAGACTTGGGGCATAGGATCAAGCTGGACCCAGATATGTGTTCCTGCTCTCTGTCTTGATATCCCAGTCTGTGTCCAGCTGACAGGAACCCCGGGCTAAGGGTCAGGAGGCCAGAGAATGGGGTGCTGGACAAGGATCCCGGGGGAGGCATCTCCCTCACACCAGAGCACATCTTGTCCTATTAACCTCCGCCCTGTGCCATGATGGGAACTGCCTCCTCCCCTGCCCTTGGATAGCTGCACTCCAGGACCTCCCTGCTCCAAGGGATGAGGATTCTCCAAGCAGACCAGTGTGGGCTCGGAACTGAAGACACCCCAGCCAGGCAAACAGATCTCCCACATGCACCACCTTCTTCTGGCCAACTCTCATGTATATGCTGCTCACCCAAAGGAGGGTTGCTGCTGGACACGTTGACAGTTCCTCTCCTGACATGTGGAGCTCCAGCCCCCAGGACATGAGGGGAAACAAGCCCGGGATGTTCAGCCTGAAGCTGAGCAGAGGCCGGCCGTTTCCGCTTCTGTTCTGTGTCATGCTGGCTGTGTGGGGATTCAGGAAGGTCTGGCTTAGGGCTTTGACTACACAGTGTGTGTGGTTCCATGCATGTTAGAAGCGTAGTGTGCTGTGTTTACATGCATGTGCATTGCCTGGATGTGCTGTATGTGTATAGGGAACATCTGCATGTTATGAACAGGCAGATGTAGTCTGTGCAGAGTAGATGCTGACCTGTGAAGGTTGAGATTTACCGCCAGTAATTTTAAAGCTGCTTGTCCTTGTGAACTCACAGCCACATGTCCTGAACTGGCTGTGTCTCTCCTCCTATGAATACATTTGTGTGTGAAACTGAAATTTTGTGTCGGATTCTCATTTTCAGCAGTCAGAATCACAGATGCCATGCATCCATCAACACACACACACACGTGTGCACATCTACACACAATATAGTTGCCCCTATATAATTGCCCCAGCAAGCTCATGTACTTGAGAACCAATAAGAGTCTGGAAGGCAGGAGCTCGGTGGAATTGCACAATCGTCAATCTGAGAGAACCCAGGGTTGGACCCTGGGTCCCAGAGCAGAGGTGGAGGCTCCTTCCCACGCATGTCTGCTCTGGGTCTTTCCATTGGGGGCTGTGAGGAAGGGCTGCTGTGTGCAGCAACATAAACCAAGTCATGGGATGGTGATTAGGATAGTCCCCCACACCCATCTCTCTCTGTGCCAATCCATATCCAGGAGTCTTCCTGGCCCTGAATGACACTGAGGATGTCCAAGAGGGAGCCAGGCCCTAAGAATCCCCTGGGCAGGAGGCCCCACAAGGGAGACCAGACCTGGGCCCCAGCTCTCCAGGTACCAGGAGGGTGTGGCCACCATGGCCCTGTTTACTCCCACTTCCTGGGAGTCCATGGCTACAACCTCAGGGAGGGAGGTGGAATATGGAGAAGCAGGGGGAGGACACGGGTGCTGGGAGTCAACTCTCATCCCTGCAGACATGCTCAGGAGAAGCGCAGGCTGCTGACAGTGAGCACTAGGCTCCAGAAGACACCATCGGGTTCCAGAAGACACCGACTGATGCCTGCTTCCCCCCGCAGAGCCCAGCACTGATCCGAGGGATGGGGGCTCCTCACAGTCTGCAGGACCTGGGAGAGAATCAAGGAGCATCTGGAAATGGATGGGGGCCCTGGCTCACTCTGGCTTAGAAGACTCTCTGGCCTGGGGTGCAGGGAAGGAAGAATGGCTATGGAGACAGGTTAGGCAGGAGCCCAGAGCTCACACAGGGATAGTGGACGCCAGAAACGGGGAAGACCCCTCAGTAGAACTGAAAGGTCGAGGGCTGTGCTTGGACAGCAGGACACAGTTCCTGGAGTGAGAGTCCCAGGAGCGGAGATGCTGGGCACAGATCAAGGGTGTGGCCTGATCCTGGGGTGGGCAAAGCTACTGGATGCAGGAGCCATGGACAGAGTGTCTGCCTGGGAAATGCCAACCTCAGGTGCAGGTGTGGGTGATGTCTGCAAGAGCAGACACAGGGGACTCAGAGGCCCCAGGGCAGGTGCAGAGGACACCCCTGAACCCAGAAGTGGGATATGTAGGAGACCCACACAGCTCTGGACACGGCCTCCAAGCACTGGGCCTGGGCAGTGTGGGACAGGGACTTGATGGGATAAAGGTCCCTGGCCGGGTAACGGCAGACATGGACAGCATACAAGGAGGGCCATGGCAACCCTGCCCCATTCCCGCCTGCGCCAGCCACAAAAATGTTCCCTAGACAGTGACTTCGACCGGACTCACTGGTTCAACATCTGGTTCACTGACCTCATGAGGATAGTGGGTCCCCAGGTGGGTTTCCCTTCAAACTGGGACCTTGGGGGCCCCTCAGAGCAGAGACTTAGGTGGTGAGGGGGCATCCATGAGGTGCCGGGACCCTTTCCTCTCCCAGCTCCTCTGATAGCTAGGACCCCAGAGAGCTGTGAGGTTGAGCCTCAGCCCACAGACCACCACAGAACAGGGCCGGGGCATTGGGAGCAGGGCTGGGCAAGTTGGTCAGAAACTGGCAGCCTGCATGTCAATTCACCTGACACTTTTGGAGGGCTCAGCACCCTGCGAGAGTCCTGGTCCCTGGAAGTATCTGATGGGGAGACTCCGCTGGGCTCTGCCAGGGGGTGGCCAATGCCACGGTCATCTGTGTCCTGGGCAGAGACAGTGTGAGGCCAGCGAACCATGAGTGTTAGTACAGTGCTGGACCAGGGCAGATCCCTGGAGAGGAGAAAGGGTGGGGTGGTGACTGGGGAGGGAGCCCCCAGCGGAGCCTGGGACTATTGCTATTTATTCTGTGGCTGAGCTTGCCTCTCCCCGCAGAAAATACTCCCTTGGCCCAGGAATACCCACTGATGCCCCAGCAAGTAGGGCACATGGCCAAATGATCCAGACCAGGGTGATCACCCAGAAAGTGATAGCCTTGAAGGCAGGACCCGGGGTGCAGCAGACTCTGACGCAAAGGCTAAGGATCCTGGGTAATAAGAGGCATCCTTGTGAAGTACCTAGGTCTGGGCCCAGGGAGGGGGCACCTTGTACTTATTTTTTTTGCAGGTATAATTTTATTTATTTATTTATCTATTCATTCAATTATTTATTTATTTTTATTTGTTTATATATAAATTGCACAACATTGTAATCCCAGGGATTTATCTCCCCCACCCTCCCTTCCATCCCCCCCACCCCTTTCACTCCTGCTCAAAGTTGTGCACTTCTGTTTGGTGCTTAGCTTGTTTTGACTTTTCCTCAAGTCTTTTGTTTATTTTTTCACTATATCCCATATATTAGTGAAACCATTTGGTTTCTGTCTTTTTCTTTATGACTTGTTTCTGCTAATATGATTTCTTCTAAGTACATCCATGTTGTTATAACATAGTCGAATTTGTCATTTTTACTTGATGAGTAATATGAGTAATATGTGTATATATACCACATATTTTTCATCCAGTTATCTGTTTTGGGACATTTAGGTTGCTTCCATGAACTTGCAATTATAAATATTGTGCTGCAGTAAACATCCAGGCACAGGTGTCCCTTTGTACCCACATTGAGGTCTCTTTTGGGTAGGTTCCCAAGAGAGCAATTACTGGGTCAAATGGTAGTTTCATTTTCATTAACTTGAGGGTCCTCCACACAGCTTCCCATAGTGGTTGGATTAGTTTACATTCCCACCAGCAGTGTAGTAGTGTTCTTTTGTCTTCACATCCTCACCAGCAATTCTTGTTGCCTGTTCTTTGGATGTGGGCCATTCTTACTGGTGTAAGGTGGTATCTCATTGTGGTTTTGATTTGCATTTCCCTTATTACTAGCAAAGGTGAGCAATTTTTCATGTGCCTGTTGGCCATTTGTATTTCCTCTTTGGAGAAGTGACTTTTTAGTTCTTCTCCCCATTTTTTGATTGGGCTTTTTGTTTTGCTTTTGTTTAGTTGTGTGAGTTCCTTGTGGATCTTCTTTATTAATCCCTTGTCACTCAGGTGGAGGGCATTTTTTTTTTCCCATTTGGTTGGGCATCTTTTAGTTTTTTTCTGTTGTCTCTTTTGCTGTACAGAAGCTTTTTAGTTTGATGTAGTCCCATCTGTTTATGTTTTCCTTCATTTTTTGCCCTCTGTAGGTGTTTCTAGAAAAGGATTCCTGAATTGTAATTCCTGTCGAATTTTACCCAAGTTTTCCTCTATGTATATTATGGTTTCAGGTCTGACCTCTAAGTCTTTTATCCATTTTGAGTTGATTTTTGTACATGGTGTGAGGGAGTTGTCTTGGTCCATTTTTTTTGCATGCCTTAGTCCAATTTTCCTAGCACCATTTATTGAAGAGGCTATATTTATTCCAACATAAGGTTTTCACTCCTTTGTCAAAGATTAATTGCCAATATGTGTGTGGTTTTATTTCAGTGCACTCAATTCGGTTCCATTGGTATGATTGTCTGTTTTAGTACCAGCACCAAGTTGTTTTAATTATTATGGCTTTGTAGTATAGTTTGAAGTTTTGAATTGTAATACCTCTGTTCTATTTTTTTTTTTTTTGGTCAGGAGGTTTTTTGATATTTGAGGTCTTTTGTTATTCCATATGAATTTCATTAATTTTTGTTCTATATCTTTAAAAAATGTCATTGGAATTTTTATTGGGATTGCATTGAATCTGTAGATTGCCTTTGGTAAGATGGCCATTTTGATAATATTTAGCCTTCCAATCCATGAACAGGGAATGTCTTTCCATTTCCTTATGTCTTCTTCTATCTCTTTTAGCAGTGTTCTAAAATTTTCTTTGTATAGTACTTTCATGTTTTTTGTTAGGTTTGTTCCCAGATATTTTTTTTTTTGATGCAATGGTAAATGAGGATGGTTTTTCAAATTTCTTCTTCTCCTATTTGACTTATTGCATATAGGAAAGCTACCAACATCTGTGTGTTGATTTCGTATCCAGTTACTATATTGAACTGGTTTATTATTTCAAGCAATCTTTCTGTGGATTTTTTGGGGTCATCTATATAGAGAATCATGTCATCAGCATATAATGATAGCTTCAGTTCCTCTTTACCTATTTGTATCCATTTTATGTCTTTCTCTTGCCTATGCCCTAGCTAGAACTTTAAGTACAACATTAAAGAGTAATGGGGAGAGTGGGCATCCTTGCCTGATTCCAGATTTCAACTGGAATGCTTTTAGTTTTCCCCCATTTAGGATGATGTTTGTCATAGATTTGTCATAGATGGCTTTTATTATGTTGAGATAAGTTCCTTTAATCTCAAATTTTCCAAGGGCTTTTATCATAAATGGATGCTGGACTTTGTCAAATGCTTTCTCTGCATCTATTGATATTATCATGTGGTTTTTGTTTTTCTCTTTGTTGATATGGTGTATTATGTTAATTGATTTTCAGATGTTGAACCATCCTTGTGCCCCTGGGATAAATCCCACTTGGTCATAGTGAATAATGATTTTTATGCATCCCTGGATTTGGTTTACCAGGATTTTGTTTAAAATCTTTGCATTCATGTTCATTAAGGAAATTGACCTGTAGTTTTCTTTCTTGTAGCTGTTCTTATTTGGTTTTGGTGTGAGTATGATGTTTGCTTCATAGAATGTGTTTGGCAGTTTTCCTTCTTTCTCAGTTTTTTGGAAGCGCTTTAGTAGCACAGGCACTATATCATCTTTGAATGTTTGGTAGAATTTGTTTGTAAAGCCATCTGGTCCTGGGCTCTTGCTTTTAGGTAGAGTTTTGATGACTGTTTCAATTTTACTGCTTATGATTGGTTTATTTAAATTCTCTGTATCTTCCTTGTTTAATTTTGGGGAGTTGTATTTTTCTAAGAATCTATCTGTTTCATCAAGGTTGTTGTATTTATTTCCATATAGTTGTTCATAGTAATCTCTTATTATCTTTTGGATTTCTTTTGTGTGGTAATTTCTCCTCTTTCATTTGTGATTCTGTTTATTTGAATTTTCTCTCTCCTTTCCCTTTTTTTCCTTTCCTTTTTTTTTTTTTGAGTTTTGCAAGGGGCTTGTCAATTTTATTTATTTTTTTCAAAGAACAAGCTTTTGGTTTTGTTGATCTTCTAGATAGTCTTTTTGGCTTCCAAGTTATTTATTTCTTCTTTTACTTTTGTTATTTCTTGTCTTCTGCTGGGTTTTTTGTTTTGTTTTTTTTTCTTGTTGATCTTTTTCTAGTTTTTCGAGTTGGTAGATTAGGTTGTTTTTTGGGTTATTTTCTTGGTTTTTGATATGGGCCTGTATTGCTATGAACCTTCCTCTTAGATATGCTTTTGCTTCATCCCAGACATTTTGGAATGCTGTGTCTTCTTTGTCATTTGTTTCAAAGTAAGGTTTTAATTTCTTCTTTAATTTCTTCAATTACCTATTCTTCATTTTGCAGCATATTGTTTGTTCTCCATGTACTGGTCATCCCTTCTTGCTATGTCTTCATTGTTAATTTAGAGTTTGATACCTTTATGATCTGAGGAAAAGGCTGGTATAAATTTATTTTTGTGTATTTATTCAATTTGCCTTGTATCCTACTATGTGCTCAATTTTAGAGAAGAATCCATGTGCATTTGAAAAAAAAGGTGTATTCCTTTCTTTGGGGGTGCAGTGTCCTGTAGATATCTATTAGATCCATTGGGTCTGCGTCTTCCTTCCATTTGTGTCCTTGTTTAATTTCTGTTTTGTTGATCTGTCCTTTGGTGAGAGTGGGGTGTTAAAGTCTCCTACTACATATGTGTTTTCACCATATTTGTTTTCAGTTCTGCTACTAGTTGTCTTATGAATCTTGGTGCTCTCTCATTTGGTGCATATGTGTTGATAATTGTTATGTCTTTTTGGTGGGTTGAACCCTGAACCATTAGGTAATGACCATCTTTATCCTTTGCCACTTTTTTTTATTTTGAAGTCTGCTTTACCCGCTATGAAATGGCTACACTGGCATTTTTTTGGGAGGGGGAGGCATTTGCTTGTAGGATTGTATCCCACTCTTTTACCTTCAATATTTAGGGATTAGATGTGTTTCCTGGAGGCAGCAGAATGTTGAGTTCTGTCTTTTGATCTAGTCTGATACTGTGTTTTTTGAATGATGAGTTTAGACCATGGATATTTAGTGACCATTGATTTTGAGGTTCTAGTGTTGGTTTTTTGGTAGACATTTTGAGCGTCTGATTTGGATTCTTGTTATGTTCATTCTATTTATTCTTCTGAGGGATTTGGGCTTGAGGTTTGTTGCAAGATTTCTTGGAGTGCAGGTTTGGTGGTAGCACATTTCTGGAAACTTTACCTGAGAAGGTTCTAATTTTTCCTTCATAAAAGAAGGACAGCTTTGCAAGGTAGAGTATTATTTTCTGGTACATTTTGTCTTGGAGTTTTTTGAAGATGTGGTTCCATTCTTTCCTTGCTTGGAGTGTCTCTTCTGAGAAATCTGAGGTCAGTCTAATGGATTTTCCTTTGTAGGTTATCTGTTTCTTTTCTCTTATCATTCTCATTATTTTTTCTTTATCTTGTACTCTTGGAAGTTTTACAGTGATGTATCTTGCTGTAGTTTCTTTATTATTAAAGTAGTTTGGTGTCTTGTTTGCTTCCTGTATGTCTATTTTCATTTCTTTCTTAAGATCTGGGAAATTCTCTTCCTTTATTGTGTTACAAAGTCTCTCATTTGCTATGTCTTTCTCATCTTCCCCTGGGATTCCAATTACTTTTATATTTTCTTTGTGTAATGTATCTGATAGATCTCTGATTCTTCTGTCATCTTACTGAGTTTCTTTCTCTCTTTTTCTCTCTTCATTCTCATTGTTTCCATATCCTCTAATGTGATGATTCGTTCTTCAATTTCTTCTAGTCTGCTTTCATGGCTTTTCCCTGCATTTTTGAGCTCTATTATTGTTCCTCTTAATAAAGTGTATCTCCTTCAGTTTCTTATTTATTGTTTCAAACTCATTCTTCTGTTCGACAATTATATTGTTCATTTTGCTGTATTGTTTTTTATATTTTTCTACTCCTCTTAGCTTGTTGAGTGCTTTTATCATGTTGTGTCTGAATTCTTTAACTGACATATAGGGCATTTCTTCAATGTTGTTTTTATTGGGTTCTAGAGATTGTTTATCCTTTGGTGGTGAGTTGTTTCCCTTTGGACTTACTTAAGTATTTATATTTTTCTTCCACCTGTGTTTTCTCTTTGGGCTTGCTCTATGTATTGAGCAACCGCTTTACTGGTGTTGGTTGGCATGATGTCATCTACTGGGTTGTGATTAGTTCAACTTTTGTGCCTGATTTATTTCTAGTTTCTGTTGGTTGTTTGGTGGTAAGTCTTTTGTTTGTCTGTGCCAGTGCTGAGCAGTGGGACAGGCTTCTGAGTTGTGGGATCAGTCCTGATGTCCTGTAGGTTCTCTCTGTAATCTGGTTCTCTGTGAGCCACTAGGCTGTTAAAGCTGAATCTTTGCAGGAGACACTCAATAGCAAAAGTCCTTTGATATGCAAAACCAAATTCTGAGCTTCTATCTGCAGGCAAGGTTGTGATTTTTTCTGTCTTGTTACTAATTACTATAGTGGTTAGTTTCTATTTTTTCTATTCCTGTGTTTGAATTACTTTAGTAACTTTTGACACAGAAATTGGTGTGTGTGTTTTGTAAGTGGTACTCAAGAGTTGATTTGCTTTATTTGTTGTTTATATCTGATCTATCTGCCCTGTGTTTCTTCCTCTGTGTCTCTGTATACTGTTGAGTTTTGCTTAGAGTCTTTTATTGGTGCAGGTTCTGCACTATGGGCACCGGCTCCAAAGTGGCATAGTGGCCTGAGATGCCAGGAGGTGGGACTCGTCTCACTGGGGGGGTGGGAAAGTGGAACAGCACTGGGAGATGTGACTGAAAGAAAGTGGCTAAGGATGAGGCGGTGGGCAGGCCATCCAGGAAGGCAAGGAGATTCAAGGTGCCAGGAGGTGTGGCTCATCTCACCTGGGGATGAAACAGTGGAAGATGGCACTGGGAGTGGAACAGGGGAAGACAGCACTGGGAAAAAGGACAAAAGAAAGATGATAAATATCTGTAGGTAGTGCTTTTAGACAGTTTGCCTTTTCAAGGTATTATAGAAACATCACCACCTTCCAGGTTGTTTCATCTTCTCAAAATGAAAAATGATACTCATAAGCCACTAAATCCCATGATCCTTCCTACAGCTCCTCTTTGCCTTTTTACTTTAGGCTGCTATGAATTGGATGACTCCAAGACTGTCTGTTAGTAGAGTCTTATCAGAATGCTCTTCGGAATGGCTACTAGGCAGAAAGGCTCATTAAGTTTATATTGTATCTTAATTGATTTCCTTATTCAGTCTTGGTGATGATGTCTCCCTTTGTAATCCACCAGCTCTGTTCATCCATTGATCCACCAGTGGGTGCTTGTTGACTCTTGCTTGCTATGGGCATGAATGATGGTGCAGTGAGGCTGGGTGTGCAGATTTGTTTCCTAGTCCCTGCTTTCACTGCATACTCTGACACCACACTAAGTGGAGGCTGAGTCCTGCTCATATGGTTCCCCAGGATCACCTTATTGTCTTTCCTGCTGGCACTGTCAGGTATCTTCCCACTTTAATGAGAATCATCCAGTGTTCACACCTGACTGTACTCTCCTGTTTCTTTCCTCTGACTCCTTCCAAGACCTTGTCTTAGCTTTGGACAGTAGTAGTTTGTGATGTGCTTAAACTAGTTTTCTTTGTTCTGCCCTAATGATAAGTCATCAAGTGTCTTAGGTTTTAAGTTTATGTCCATTAATTTGAGGAAGTTGTAGTCATCACTGATGAAAATACATATTATGTACCTTTTTCCCATTTGTTCTGGATGTCAGTTACATGCATGTGAATCTCTTTCCTATGGTACTTTTGAGCACCTTTTCATGTTCTTTATATTTTCCTTTTTATAAAGATTAGGAAATTGCTGTCTATCATCCACTTCAGTGACTCTATTTTTCTCTATAAATCTGATGCTTAGCTCATCAGTCAATTTCTCATTCTAATGTTTTCGCTTATAGCCTCTCATGTTTATTCGGTTGTTGTTGTGTTTTTTCTTTTTTTCTCCCAAGAGTTCTCCTTCATGAATTGATTAGATAGTCTCCTTTACATACCAAAACTTACTACAGATGGTTTCACTCTTGACTGGTACCAGCAGCATTCAGAGATACCTGGCTGTAATTTCTAGTGACCATTTTTTTGTTTCTTGTTACTTTTTCTTCTTGAGTGTGAGTAACACTTTCCTGTTGCCTTCCATGATGAGGATTCTGCATTGTACATAGGTTGGACATAGTAAATCACATCCCCTAGAGGTTCTGGTTCCTGTTCTATATTTCTGAGGAGTGATTTTGATGGAAACCCATTCTGAAAATAGCACACAGAACTGGGTCCAGCATTCATCAGTCACTTATTTCCTGTTACCTTGTGGCCTGTTCTCTTAGTACAGCATGGATGGATGTCATGACTCATTAATAGAGATAACCAGGCACACTCCCCTGAACCTTGGGTTCTGTAGTGTGGACATGCTTGACTTCCTAAGTCCCAGACATACATCGGCAGTGCATTTTTAATCGAGCTGCTAACTTTTGCTCATACTAAATGCTACTACCATAAATACATGGTGACACTGGACAACTGTGTGACCCAAAACTGTCAAATGAACAAAGATATTGACATTACTCCAGATGCATCAAGGAGTTAAAGCTCCTCCTTCTACCCAAGGAGCCCAGGCAGAGGTAAAGCTTTCTGGTGGACAATACTGTGCTGCTGTTAACATAGGCTCTATGGATGGAAGTGTCACCTGAATTGGAAAGTGTTTGGTTTTTGTGTGTTTTGAAGTAATTGTTGTATCCACATGATGTAATCATCTCCAGTTCTGTGAAATGTTCCAGGACTGAGGATGGTGTCCTATGAAGATGTGGCAGGGATAGAGCCATGGACTACTGAAAACCCCCCCAAAACACAGCTTCTCAGATCTCAGTGAATACCTGGCAGAGATGCTGGGAGCAGCACACAAGGATAATATATCCTTTCATTATAGAGCTTAGGTTTCAGACATGTGTTTGGCCTTTGACATGCCATCTGTGTAGTTGTATACACAGTGTTGTTTAGAAGTTTTACGTTGCTAGTGAAGATGTAATTTTATAGGAAATGAACTCAAAAATGGTAGAATAAGAGGAACTTGAGTAGTGTGATTTAGAATATGAATTGTGTTCCAGAGGCAAGCCTTGTGAGCTCCCACATGGGAGACTGTGAAGCTGTGGAGGACTCAGCATATCATTCAGCTTGGCAAGGAATGGTCAGTGATATGACTGTAAAATCCTGAGCTTGTGGTTTCTAAGGCCATGAGACCCAGAGTTTTAGATAGGGGACTCTTACCATTGCAGTGGAGTTTGCAGTGTGCAATCACACCTTCTCTTGAGGGAACCATTGGTAAGAAAGCAAAAGAACCAAATAAATACAAGACTCCAATGGAAGTAGGAGATACCCCAAAACTAACATTCAAGTTAAAATCAAGAGTTGCCATGAATTATCAAGTAGAAGCACATATACCAAATTTTGATGGAGAATGCCAGGAGTGTGCTCTCCAGAGAATGTGGGAAATGCTTTTAATGATGGTGGACCTAGATTGGACTACAAACTTGTTTTCCCTTTGGGTCAGCTAGGGAATTTGGGTCATGTGATGAGTCAGTGCTTGCTATATCCGTTATGGTTCTGAGAAGCATCTGATTGACTATTAACTTAAGCTTTGGCAGATTATCCTTTTCTGCTGTGGAGAGAAGCAAGTGTCTTTGTGGATACATGACTGTAGCCTGTGCCCAAAGAGGAACGATAGCTCACGGAATGGAGCAATTCCTCTCTAAGCAATAGGCTTCCTTCCATGGCTGAAAAGTGACCTCTACTACATCCCGTAAGTGATGGGAAAACCATGATTCAGAAAATCATGGCAAATGTTTCAGAGAGTTTCATAAGAAACAGAGACTAGAGGCTAAATGTTAGGGAACATGGTCTGCTGAAATCGACATCTTGGGTTCATGAATGTATTTACCATATTTATTAATTTCAAAAGAAGATATAGTCCATGTTTCACAGCTTTTATGTCAGCCTGGTTTGGCATTAGAAAACCTGTGATTTTCTAGGGGAGAAAGTCTAAATCGAACATCAATGCTAGTTATTCTGTGGTGTAGTTGAGACATTTTTGTGCCTCCTTATTAACATTCACAGGAAAAGTTTAGATGTTTATAAAAATGGACATATTTTATTATGATTAGTAATTTATCATGTAATCAAGACCTTCACTCAGAATATATTTATTTTTTATACTTTTTCTGCATTTCTTCATATATGTATATGTATATATGTATATGTATATATATATATATATATATATATACATGTCATTGAATTCCCCAGCATTCTACCACTACCACATCACCTGTGAAACATTATCATGATCTTTTGTGCTTTTCCCTTCTCTGATGTTCCACTCCCTCCCTCCCCCTCCAGAGACGTTTGCTTTAGTTCTGTTGTCCTCTTGTTTGTTTGGACTTTTCCTTGTCCTTCTGTTTGTTTTCCCTATATCCCATCTATAAGTGAGACCATCTGGTGTTTGTCTCTTTCTGTCTATCTTCCACTAGTATGACTCCTTCTACATCCACCTATGTTATCACAGATGCCTCATATTTATCTTTTTCATCACTGGGGAATATGGGGTGAGGCCGGTCCTGGGAGAGTGATTCTGAGCAGCAATTCTCTCTGGCACTATCACCCAGATGAGAGGTGGAGGGTGTGCTTGCCTGTCCAGGTCGGCTGTGTGCAGATATGACCTGCTCAGCATCTCCGCCTTTTCCAGCCTGCGTCCAGAGGGCCTGGCCTGGGGTGTGGGGAGCCACAGCCCTGGGGCCCTGCTGACCAGCCAGAGTCGAATTGTGGTGAGGGGCATCCACAACCACTCCATTGGCCAGCACCACCCTGCATTCATGGCTTGGCAAAGCTGGACTCTGACATGGTGGCTGAGGTGCCTCATGCACTCATGTCCCCTGACACCTTTCTCTGCCTCTCCCTCCCAAAACCAGAGCTGCCCACAGGCTGCAAGCAACATGCCCGGTGGTCACAATCTGAACTCCTCCCTGAATTTCTGTTCCCAGAACCAAATCTCCATGAATGCTGTTTGTGCCCTGAGCCAGGTCCACTGCATTAGCCTGGTGGCCCCATCCTTCTGTGATCAGGTTACCTCCCAAGCCATGTGGGCAACCCTCCTCCCAGAGCTAATCCAGCTATGAGAGCCAGGTGGGCTCCCAAGATAGTAGACCCTAAGATAGGAGACCTTACAGCTGACATGGCCCATTCTCTGGGTCCCTCTAGCAGTGCTGGGCTCCCACATCTGCCTGATACCTCCCACCCTCCCATCACCATCTGTTTGCTGGGCACCCAGGTGGGAGTTGAGTCAGGCACAGGGAGGACTCTCTGGGAACACCCTGAGACATGGGCCATAGGGAGAGGCCTGGTGGTCAAGTATGATTCAGCTGCTTCACCTGATTTTGCTCTGAACACTTAGAGGGGAAGGTGAGCCTGGCTTTCAGAACCCAGCATTTTCCTGAAAGAACAGGAATTAGGCTGGATCCTCATAAATAGTCAACCCAACTGGATAGTGGTGCTGAGATATAAAAGGCTAGATGGGGCTGTCTATGGTGGCCCCATGCCAGCACCACCACAACATGGGGTTGTGATCTGTGATGCTGGGGGGAGACTCCAGGAAGGGGTATTGTCTTGGACCTGGCACAAGAGGGATGACTGTTGGACAGGTGGTGGTAGACTATGTTGCCTTTCATATAGCAGGAAGGGCCCCTGCACATGCCTCTCACCTGGACTATGAGGGCGGGTTGCAGGGGGCCAGGGGTGTGTTTTACCACCAAAGTATGGGTTGCATGGCCACTCACAGCCTAGGCTATGTATTTGGCCCCTGACTAGCAACCTCCTTATCCCAGTGACTTGGACCGCAGCCCCTGGCAGGGGCCAGGGAGAAGGTAGTGGGGGCATTATCTGGACTCCTCACTCCTGACTCCTCTCTGCTCTGGGATGAACCGAATTTGGGCAGTTATTGGTCCCTTCATGGGCCCCTGCACCAGAGACTCGACCTTGGAGTGTGCATGAAGCTGCAGCCAGGTTGGGCAGTGCCCAGCGTGGTTGCCTGCCAAAGCCTAGAGGCAGAAACAAGGAAGAGAGATGACGCTCCCAGGCTCTGCCTGCTGGCCCGCTCACATGGAACTATCTCAGCAGAGGAGCAAGACCGAGGCCACAGGCAGCTTGAGTCAGAGCACAAGCTGGATTTTGCGTGTCGGAGTCTCAGGCTATGGAGACCCTGGGCTCCCCATCACCTCAAAGCTCAGACAACAGTGCTGACTCCCTGTGCACCTCTTGGCTGGCTGCTCCCCAGAGAATGCTGAAAGTCTTCCAATGGTGGTGTCTGCAATGTCACATCCACCTGTAAGGCAAGTGCGAGTGCCCCAACTGCCCCAGGCTTAGGGGATTGGGGCCTGCACCACAAGTGAACGAGTGTCACCCTGGGTACCTATGACTCTGGCTGCACTCTCAGTTGGCAAGGCAGACTGCAAGATGTCACTTGAGGATGGGCTGCCTTTCAGAGATCGAGCCCCTCAGTGACCTCAGCGTGGTTTCCTGTGATTTAGACAGATTCCCAGAAAGACATCTTGTCACAGGGCCCAGGGCAGATGTGAGGTTCAGAGGTGAGTCCTCACCTGCATGAGGCCTGACAGACCAGATTTTTTTGCAGAGTCAAGGGCACGTTTGCATGACCAATTTAGTTGATGTTTAGTTGTTGGTTGTTTGGCCTGTTGTTCTCTTCTGATATATGGTAAGTGTGTGTATGTTTTTTGTTTTGTTTTATTTTTTGTTTTTTTTTTACCCTGGGGCTTTCCCGCTTCACTAACATTTGTTAACTATCCTGATCTTTTGTGCTCTTCACCTCCACCACCTTCTTACCCCTCCTCCTCTCTCGCTCCATGGTTCAGTCCCATTGGTTGTTTTCATTTTTTTCTTATTTGTTTGTTTGATTTTCCCTATATCCCTCATATAAGTGAGACTATCCTGTACTTCTCTTTTTCTTTTTGACTTATTTCTGCTAGTATGAATATTTCTAGTTCCATCCAGGTTGCTGCAAATGACATGGGTTTATCCTCCTTGATGGATGCATAGTATTCCATCGTGTATATGTACCACATATTTTTAGCCAATCATCTGTTTGGGGGCATTTGGTTTGTTTGCAATTCTTTGCAACTGTAAACAGGGCTGCAATGAACATGTGCATACATGTGTCTTTTTGAATTAATGTCTTCATGTTCTCTGGGTAGATTCCTAGTAGTGGGATTGCTGGGTCGAATGGTAAGTCCACTTTCAATTGTTTGAGGGTCCTCCACACAATCTTCCATAGTGGCTGGACCAGTTTGCACTCCCACCAGCAATGTAAGAGAGTTTCTTTTTCTCCACATCCACGCCAACATTTGTTGTCTGTTTTATTTATGTGGGCCATTCTTACTGGTGTAAGATGGTATCTCAGTGTGGTTTTAATTTGCATTTCCCTGATTATTAGTGAGGTGGAGCATTTTTTCATATGTCTATTAGCCATCTGTATCTCCTCTTTGGTGAAGTGTCTTTTTAGTTCTTCTCCCCATTTTTTTGGACTGGGTTTTTTTGCATTGTTTTTGTTGAACTGTAGGAGCTCTTTGTGGATCTTTGTTATCAGACCCTCATCACTTGTCTGCAGGGCAAAAATTTTCTCCCAGTTGGTTGGGTTTCTTTTTGTTTTGATTATTGTCTCTTTTGCTGAGCAGAAACTTTTTAGTTTTATATAGTCCCAGCTGTTTATGCTTTCCTTCATTTTTTTTTGCCGGCCATCGTTGTTTCCCCAAATGGATTTCTGACGTGAAATTCATGAAGGGTTTTGCCCAGGTTTTCTTCTATGTATTTTATGGTTGCAGGTCTCACTTCCAGGTCCTTTATCCATTTTGAGTTAATTTTTGTACAGGGTGTGAGGGTGTTATCCTGGTCCATTTTTTTTACAAGTTTTGATCCAGTTTTCCCAGCACCATTTACTGAAGAGGCTAACCTTGTTCCAGGGTATGGTTTTTGCCCCTTTGTCAAAGATTAATTGACTGTATATGTGTGGTTTTATTTCTGGATACTCAATTCTGATCCATTGGTCTGTTTGTCTGTTTTTGTACCAGTACCATGCTGTTTTAAGTATTATGGCTTTGTAGTACAATTTGAAGTCTGGAATAGTAATACCTCCGTTCTCTCTTCTGTTTGTCAAAAGGGTTTTGGCTATTCGGGGTCTTTTGTTGTTCCATATGAATTTCAGTAATTTTTCTTCTATCTCTTTAAAATATGTCATTGGGATCTTTATTGGAATTGCATTGAATCTATAGATGGCATTTGGTAGTATAACCATTTTGATAATGTTGATTTTTCCGATCCATGTACAGGGAATGTCTTTCCATTTTTTTACATCATCTTCTATTTCTTTTAAGAATGTTTTATAGTTTTCTTTGTATAGGTCTTTTACGTCTTTTGTTAGGTTAATTCCCAAGTATTTGATTTTCTTTGGTGCAATGGTAAATGGGGAGTTTTTTCTAATTTCTTCTTTTTCTGATTGATTCTTTGCATATATGTTGATTTTTGTGTATTGATTTTGTATCCAGCTACCTTACCAAATTGGTTTATAATTTCAATCAGTTTTTCTGTTGATTTTTCTGGGTTCTCTACATAGAGAATCATATCATCCGTGTATAATGATAACTTTATTTCTTCGTTTCCTATTCGGATTCCTTTTATGTCTTTCTTTTGTCTTATTGCCCTAGCTAGGACTTCCAGAACTATGTTGAAAAGGAGTGGAGAGAGTGGGCATCCTTGCCTGGTTCCAGACTTTAATTGGAATGCTTTCAGTTTTTCCCCATTCACGATGATATTTGCTGTGGGTCTGTCGTATATAGCTTTTATTATGTTTAGGTATGTTCCTTTTATACCAATTTTTTTCCAGGGCTTTCATGATGAAAGGATGCTGAACTTTATCAAATGCTTTTTCCGCATCTATTGATATGATCATATGATTTTTGTTCTTCTCTTTGTTGATGTGGTGGATTATGTTGATTGATTTTCGAATGTTGAACCATCCCTGTGCCCCTGGGATGAATCCCACTTGGTCATGATGGATGATCCTTTTTATGCAATGTTGGATTCGGTTTGCCA
>PVHY01010974.1:0-49692 GCA_004024945.1 Uropsilus gracilis | reverse complement strand
GAGGTAGGGAGGGAGAGTGGGTGGGCTTTTATCAGAAAAACATAGGAAAAGTAAGAGAATATGCTATTACTTTGAGACAGCTTATAAAAATCTGAGGGGTGTGAGAGGGAGGGAGAAGGAGGAAGAAAGGAAGGGAGGGAGGAAAGGAGGCAGGGAAGTGGGGAGGGAGGAAGGCATTTTATCCAAAAAGAAAAGGAAAAGTAAGAGCTTTGACACGGCTTAGAGAAATCTCCTCCTAACATGAGAAGACACACCACGACTCTTGGGTGTCTCTCCCACTCCTCCCATCCTACAAGCCCCAACCTGCCTTAGACATAGGTGGTCATTTCTCACATGCCATCACATGTGACATGGTCTATGCTGGTGTATGGTACTCTAACTCGACTGTGTCCCAACTTCCAGGTTAGAGTATTTTAGTTAATGTTCCACCAAGACCAGAGAAGAGGCCCATGTGAGAACTTCCTCAGCTGATTTTGAGGATCACCAGCTAGCTCAATCACTCAAGCCTTTGACTGTCTTTTGCCAGGATCAGAAATCTAGCACCTGAAGGATTTTGGACACTGCCCATCCTTTGTAAGAAAAAAACAAAGGATGGGTGTAAACACTTCTTTCCCAAGTGATCGGTCCGTGTGAAAATAAATAATGAAGAGCTGCATTTTTTTTCACAGCAGCTATATGACATAACCCAGCTTCTTATGGCTGCAGGTTATTTGCAATAGCTATGACACAATGAAAATAGAGGGACTTGATCAGGGCAGTTTATTAAAATGTTACAAGCTGTTTGGGGATGGCAAATATTTTCCAATTGAAATTTTTTGTTTTTAATGTGGAAAAAAGCACAGTATTAGCGCAGATTCTTGAAGTGGGCAAAGATTGGTAATGTTTATATTTTTTGCAGATGTGAGAGTTTGTGATGCCTCCACCTCTGTGTGCAGTTATTCCAGCATTGTTCTTCCATGAGTGAGGAGTTCGCACTAACTAGTGAGTCTCCATGGAAAGAACTGTCCTAGCCCCTCTCATGAGACCCTAAAAAGGCTTCAGACAGATTCAGGGGTAAGAAAAGAAAATAACATTGAGCAGGAGTTCAAGGAAAGTGGCTTATTTGCATAAAGTATTAAGAACTGGGACCGTTGGCAAAGAAAAAGTTGAAGATCGCTTCACAGCAGTTACTCTCTAAATGCTGTTGGGTGAATAAAGGAGTCAGTGGGAGAGGAAGCAGAGGACCACTGAAAGAAAACGTCACCCAAATGGCAGAAACAAGCCCTCATGGGACAAGCCCTCTCTCCATGCATATATGTAACATGAGACAGACCTCCATCATCCACCTTCCCCCTTTTCCCTTTATTTCCCCATCCTGGGTATACAGCTAAGGAGCTAAGGGATCCTTGAAAAAGAAAAAAAGTTAATATATATCATTTTCTTAAAAAAAAATACATACCCAAATGATCGCAGTTAAGTTAAAATTGATAGATCAGATGATAGACAGACAGGCAGATAAACAGACAGATAGAACAGGATAGAAGGGGAACAGGATAGAAGGCATCTGTGGTCATTCCAGCCTCACACACAAAAACCCTAAATTCAGGCTAATCTCATCTAGAAGCCTTTCAATTAAACTCAGTTCTGTTCTCAATCTGGACACCCTATACAAACAATTCTGCCATCAGAATACTCTAACTCATCATCCTCCTTGAGGTTACTTTAAAGTTGCCATCTCCAGCCCACGGCAGGGAGACCTCTCTGAATATTTGATTATATTTTATTACCCCTCCTTTCCCCCTGAGTAGTAGGTCCGGGGCCCATCGACATCCCTTTACAAGCAAGCAGAGCACACACACACAGATGGCAGGGAGTGTTTTTCATCTGACTGCTTTTTTTGGGTTCAGGGACAAAGGCAAGTGGCTCCCTCCCTTCATCCCTACAGGGCCCATGTGTTCATATCTCTGGTCATTTTCAAAGGATGGCTCAGGATGTAGAAATTCCTCTTGCTGAGACAGCCAGCGTCTTGTGGGCTCTTAGTGTTTATTATAACTGATCATGTTTCCTTAAAACAGGACTCAATCTTTATAACCAGATAGTTATCACCTTACAGCAGGCTCGTTCTTCTTTCTTGACAGTTCAAAGTCTATCCACCCCCTTCCTAAGTGCCACTGAAAAGACTTTTTCCTGAAATGTAGCCTTTTGGACCTCCATTGATTGAGAAAGACCCTGGTTCAGGGTCAAAGGCATTGCATAGGAAACAAAGGCTCTCCTTTCTTCCCCCTTTGCAACTCTGGTAAATAAGGCCTCACCACCCTTCCATCCTGCCTCGGAGAAGGCCCAGCTCACCCTACACAGGTGGGTCCAGCGATGCATTTCAATTCTTGTCACAGAAGAAGAGGACATGTCCTTGAAAAACTGTTTTGCTTACTTTTCACCTGAGTTAAGACAGAGGACATTGAAGGGAGGGAAACGGGGGATTTTGAGATGTTCTGATTTCTCTGCTTTGTCTTTGGGTCTCAATCCTATAAACAGCAGCAATATTTTCACAGGACTTCCCATCTTCAATAAATTGTATAACAGTAATTAATTCTCACAGCATCCATTTGACTAAAGCATTATTATCCCTGTATTATACAGGAGAAAACTGATTTGCCAAACCCCACAAAGCAAGTCAATGTCGGTATGAGGATTATCGCTCCGGAGGGTCTAATAGTCTAATCTCGGCTCTGAGATGCTTTCTTATTTTTAATTTTTTTTTCCTGTGGGAGCAGATGCCTTGGGGATTTACCAGGTAATTTCTGTCAGGGAGTGTGGCCTGGAGGAATCTCTGCCCTTGCTGAGATTTTGTAACTAACTTCCAGGCCAGTTGGAGCTGTTTGAACAGAGTTTGTTTCCAGAGTCCTGTCTGCAAAGATAAAGAGAGAAGATGAACGATTGGGTGGAGAGCAGAACCCAAAATGTGGGTCCACCCTTCTGGTCAGCTGTAGGCTTGTTATTTATTGAGTAGAGATTTCTTTTTGCAAAGATTGGGTGGTCTAAGCCATTTCGTTCACATTCTTTCCCATAGTAACAACTCATTTATTTGGAGGTCATTCATCTCAAGATGCCATTTTGTAGTTCAGCCAGGAATCAGAAAGTAAGCAAAAGAAACATCCCAACAGTCTGAAAATATTCCCCATCATGCTGTAAAGCCATCACATGTGGTTCGTGGCCCTCATGGGAAAAGCACTCCAGAGTGAACTGAGCCCAGACTTGGACGTGGTGATAGCACAGTGACATAGATTCAGCCATAAGTGAAGGAAGACCAGGGTGCATGGAGCTCGGCCACCAACCCTCCTGAGCAAGGTCAGGACAGACCTACAACTGACACACAAAGGTGCAAAGCCCGTGTTGCTGTTGCACGCAAGTCATTTCACTGACGTGTGTCATCCACATTAAACTCCCGGGCAACTGTTGGTCACAGTGCTGAATCTGGGTGTTCCCTCACTGGGTATCTGCACTGGGCTCCCAGCATTCTGTCAGCCAACAGACATGACCGTGGGCCTCAGAGCTGCTAGTCAGGCAAGAGGAAGTGCTGTCCACCAGAGCGTGCTTTCATCAGTGGCTTCAGCTTCCGTCTGCAGATTGGAGTGAGAGAAAAGGAACATTGGATGAGAGTAGCCAGAGAATGGGCTCCACACAGGCATGGAGGTGCGGAAGCTTGGAGCAAGTTCAGGTCATGCCAGGTTCTTGGGGCAGCCATTCCTGATGGGGGTGAGGGTGGGGAGGACTGGTCTGAGCAAGGAGGAAGGTAGTGCTAATGGAGGTTGGAGGCAGCAGCCAACTCCTGGAGGGCCTGGTAGGGTTTAAACTCAGGAGTCACAAGACCTACTATCAATGGATACAAGAGTGTCCCCGAGTGTGGAGACCCTTGAGAAGGGCCAGCTAAGGAATCCAAGTGACTTGAACCAGGATGCAGATGACGAAGAGCTGCGAGCTCAGTGTCCTGTGGTGAAACAAGCCTGTTCTCCATACATCACAACAGCCACATAACTAGCCCAGGCCGGGTGCTTTCCCGCCTGATTCCCCCGTAACCAGAAGAATCTGAAACACTTTCATTATCCCTTTGTGAACTACAGAGACTGTGGCTTCAGAGCTTCAGACTTTCGCCTGTGGTTTCACTGCTAATAACTCATAGGACTGAGTTTCAACCCAGGTGGTTTGGCTGCACCATTCACCAGAGTAGTGTTGAGATAATTTCCAGAAAATGAGCATGGTGCATTTCCCCACACTACTGGCAGATTTTTGTGAGATGGGTCATTCAGGCTGGGAACTACCCCAGGAAGAGTTTGCTCTTCTCGTCCCTGGTGAGTGAATCAATAACACGATGTGGGTACAAGTCCCGGCTTTGTGTCTTTTTAACTAAATATCCTTATTCTCTTAAACATCTTCCGGAAGGGTGTTATTGATTGTATTGTGTTTCAATAGTACAAGTTGATTGTGGGGGTGGAGGGGGGAAATAGGTACATGCTCTGAGAAGGCAGGTGCAAAACAATTAAAGAAGAATTGGGACAAAAACACTCCAAGAGCTTAGCTTACCCTATTCAGGCATGAGGAGCCACCACATTGATTCAACACAAGGCAATTTAAAGCAGTGAATACCCTGTTTTCCACTGACAAAGGCCCTGTGTAAATTGAGAAATGTGAAGGAATGCCAAGTCGGAAATTTGAGCTTTGCAAAAATATTTTGGTTTAAATTTAATTAAGGTGCTTTGTATTCGAAAGATTAAAGCATAAAGTAGTTATCTTTCTAGGAAGGATGTTTCTCCTAGTAATGCTTTCAGTAAGAATAGCATCTTCTCAAGTATACATGCAGGTGTTCTCCGAAGACGGATCTGTTGGAACTAGTGAGTCAACAAAAACGTGCAAGAGACATGCAGGGGACAGTCTTGCTAAGACCAGAATTAGTGAGCAGGACATTCAGCAGGGAAGGGAGAATAATGGTGCTGGGGCCAAAGAAAGCAGAAAATGCCAGCACCTTAATGGCAGAAGCATTGGAAGAAACTTGTAGGCAAAGCTGGACTAAAATGGTTTGTGAGGAGGTGGGTATGTGACTCACACAAGCTAGACTTGTTTCTTTTGAATTGCTGTCATTTATGTTAGTGTGGTAAAGTATTCGAGGAAGACCAGACCATAGAGGTTCTCCCTCTCCCAACTGCCCCAGACCTCTTCAGATTGGGGGAGGGAGCCGATCTTGAGAATCTGGGAACCTCTGCTTTAACTGACCCCCAAGAGCTGAGAGAGTGATACACTCTTCCGGAAAAGGTAACCTGGATGGAATTCCATCTTCAGAGATGAGTGGGTGGTCGCAAAGTGGGAAGAGACCCTGCTCAGAGAGAAAAAGGAGCCAAGTTAAGAGGGTCAGGTTGACCTGGGTCACTCGCCTCTCCCCTGTCTTCTGGGTCACCCAACAAGCCTGCTTGATGGCAGAGTCTTTGTTTTGGAAACATGTTTTGATTCATAGATGCTCTGTGAAACTCAAGGCACAATATTTTGACCTGATATTGGGTTCGGATCGTTGCATGGTAGCAGTTAGCTTTGGCGAGCCAGTGGCAGCCATCTTGAGATAAAGGGCTATGTCAGAGGTAAAATCAAGTGCCCCCTTTTTCAATTGTTTGGTGTTTTTAAAATGTGTTAATCAGATTGTTGCTGTGTTGATGGGTTTTTGTTGTCATCTTGTCTACTGGGAAGGAGTTTCCATCTGGGCACCAGGTGCCTGGAATTCAGCATGAGGATCGTTCTTAGACACCTTCCCCATTGGGCAAGAAAGATTGTAGGGGAGCAGGTGGCAGGCTTCAAGAGCAGTGAGCATCTCCCTTGCAGCCTTCTCTGGTTTCAGCATTTTCTCTATTGCAATTGTACTTTAACCCCTCCCCCCAAAACATGCACACACACACCCAAGATTTTAGAAACCATCTCTAGATTTTTCGGCATGACATACGCGTTCATTCAGATTTCGACTGCACTTCCCGTATGACAAGCACACTCCTAGGTCCTTGGGAGAAGATGGAGCTAAGGTCCTAGCATGCCTGAGACTTAGATTTTTACTGACACAGTAAAGAAGTGACAAAATAAGAGAACAAGATCATTTCAGAAGATGTCAGAGCTATTGGGAAGCAAGTATGTGTTAGGATAATAAGGAATCTACTTCAATGGGTAGATCGAGCAAGGTCTTTCTCAGGAGGTGAATGTGTGCTGAGATCAGAAGAGTATGCTGTTTCTGTGTGCAGGGATTTAGGGTGGGAGCCTCCAGGCAGAAGCACCACCTAACCCAGTGACCCTAAAACAGAGACAGTCTGAGAGACAGATGCTGTTTCACAGGTGGACATAGCAGTTCCATTTATACTGAGATTATGAGGTTGATTTGCCTCTATGGTCAAAATCATACCTCCCCCAGTGGCCTCCCCTCCCCCAGGGTAGAAGTCAAACAAAGTTAAACAGTTTTCAGGTCACCATATGTGGCATCAAGATTTACCATTTGAAAGGGTGCAACACTTCACTCATGAGGGTATTTGTTCTAGCTCTCTCTGAGATAAACATTAGTGAGAAGCATGTTGAAAGGAGTAGAAGTTGTTGTCAATCTTTTGATTAAACTCTCCCATCTCTGAAAAGGAAAAGCAGAGTGTCATTTGTTTAAATGCCAGAATCAGTAAATATTATTATAAACAAATTTTCAATAAAATCATCAAAGGTATTTTCCCCACCGAAAGTAAATGAATCATTCCCATATTTTTAAACACAGCTGTACTACGACTTTAAATAATAGACCGAATTTACCTAGTTTTATTGGCTTGGAGAAAACAATGTTTCAGTGAAAACTGTCAGCTAAATTTTCTTAACTTATCTGGTTTTCCATTATTTACCTTATGTTTATTATCTTTCGATGTGACTTAAGAGTACATTTAATCTGTGTGTCTATATGAACCTTTTCGTGAGGCCAATTTCTATGTCTCTGCAATGCATTGAGACTCTTTCACCAAATGAAATGAACCCCATTCTGTATTGTTTACAAAATGCTCCCTTGCTGAACGGTAAGAGCTGTGTTAATTTTATTTTCGTTATTATGAAAAATAGTATAGCAAGAACGAGAAACATTTATAAAAGACCTACTTGGCAGTGACCTTTTATGTTTATGTCTGAACAAAATGTCCTGACTCAAGGATAAAATGGAAATATTAAAACATAGCTTTTCTGTGAGGTCAGGTCCTATTACTTGGGAATGTTTAAAAAGAAAGCATAAACCAGGCAATAATAGATTTAGAAACTCTGCAATGTGGTCAGAATAAGATCGAGTTTGGAGGAATTAGTTTATGTTGAATATTCAGAACAAGATTAGATAGCAATGTTAACCAAATCCACAGATTTTCCTGGGGTGAAAATATCTCATTTCAGAGAAACCTTATGTTAGGCAAGTATGTTCTTAAAGGTAGGGGATTTTTTTTTTTTATTCTTTCATTGTTTTCTTTTCCATCTGTTGCAGAGAAATGGGGTATTTTCAAGCACTCTTTAATATGACAACTGTTAAAAAAGCA
Source organism: Uropsilus gracilis (assembly GCA_004024945.1). Lineage (NCBI taxonomy): Eukaryota > Metazoa > Chordata > Mammalia > Eulipotyphla > Talpidae > Uropsilus > Uropsilus gracilis. The sequence goes on along the minus strand of PVHY01010974.1, from coordinate 42,139 downwards.
AAATTATGCATTGCATTGGGCTACAGGTTGCTCGAAGGTAGACGGAATAACAAGTTTCCTGTTCAGAAAAAAAAGTGTTGTTATTATTGTTTATTTTTATAGTCACTCCTCACTCATAGTACAGACCCTCTTGACTGAGTTGTATGAGTCAACAGCATTTGGGGACAAATGAATGAACGAAGACAGCAATGTGGGCTTATAAGGCGAAGGCAAAATAGGAGAGTTCCAGTTCTATGACATTGAAGATATAAACCTCCAAACTGGTGAGCAACATCACCATTTTCTTCTTTACTTTACCACATAATCCAGCTCTATCTATAAATGCTACTCAGCGGGCAATTTTAAATACTAGACACCCGAGGAAATATCTGGAAGCAGCCCTCTGTTTAACTATAGTGCAGAATGGCTGACGTAATGCTTCCAACTTCAGTAGCGGGCATGCTAGCCAGACTCCCTCCACCCTGTCCACTTCCTCCTGTGACCTTTAACCTTGTCCTTCTCTTGTCCTTGGGGGGGGGTCACCAACTGCCACCTTGTAGTAGCTATGTGACCTGTGAAACTTAACCTCCTTGGATTTCTGTCTCCTAGTTGGTAAAACAGGGATGGCGTTAAGCTCTGGGTATTGATGTGCCCATAGTCATGTTGGACCCTGGTCACCATTAGCTTCATTGTGATGATCATGAAGGTGCTTCTTGGACAGAAAATGAGACCCGTCTGGGAACCAGGTGTTCTGAACCTCCTCTGCCACTGGGTGATCGGTTGGCCTCTCCTGGTGCCAGAAACCCCTGGTGTGCCAAAAGAAAGCACCGGAATAAGCGCCTCGGTAACATTTCACGATTTGATTAATCTAGTGCAACAAGCTCATAGTGTGGAGCTGGCATGTCAGCTGTGGAGGTGGGCATTGGTTGAGCCCCAACTGTGTGCTACATGGGTCTGTTGTCGTTTGGGGGGTGGAAAGCTGGAAGGCGAACTCCTATGGCAGGCCCCATGGGGGTCTGTCTTGCATGATCCAGTAAGTGCACCCACAGGAAGGAGGTTTCCATGGAGCCCTGAGGGTGCCAAATGCAGAGATGAACTTGGAGCCAGGAGACAACAGGCACATAGGATGGCGCAGAGGGGCCTGAATCCAGGGCCGGGAAGGGACACTCACTGCATTACACCAACTAACCATTTAAGGGTGCTTAGCTGGGCTGAGGAAACCCACATGGGTACTTCGTGTGAGTGCCCGGTCTGAAACGACCCACCCTTCCTGATTGGCTTTAGCGCTGTCACCTCAGCCACGTATGTGTCTTATTATTCCTGCGTGGACGTTCAGAGTCTTTCTTTGAGATGACGGATAGCACCTGTCTGTGTTTCTGGACAGGTGTGTGGACACAAGTTGTCGAAGGGCGTAGCTGCCTGTCATAGGATCAGTCAGAACGACCCTTAGTGTCATCTGCAGGACAGAGTGTGGACCAGGGCTTTGCATGATGTTGATGACCTATTGGATAGAGTCTGATTTAGTTCTCTTTCCTTCATTTCCTTTTGGATTCTTTTAGCTTTCTTTGTATTATTATTATTATTATCATCATCATCATCATCATCATCATCATCATCACCATCATTATTATTATTATTTGTTTTATTTTACATCGTCATCTATTCCAGGATTCTCCCACCACCTTATCACCTGAGAACCATGGTCTTACTCTTTTGTGCCCCTCCCACTCCTGCTTTCCCCCTACCCTTCTCATGCTCCATGCTTCAATTTTGCTAAGAGCTAGTTTAAAATTTTGCTTGTCCATTTGTTTGTTCGTTTGCCCTCTATTCCTCATCTAAGTGAGACCATCAGTATTTTTCTTTCCTTTCTGACTTATTTCTGCTGACATGATTCCTTCTAGCTCCATCCATGTTGCTACGAATGACATGTTTGTCTTTTTTGATGAATGAATAACATTCCATAGTGTACAAATTTTCTTGATCTCTACCCAGTGCGGAGCCTCCGAAGTCATTTCCTCCATAGGCTATAGGATGTTTGGCCATCCACTCATCTGCAGTCAGTCCCAAGAGCTCAGGGCTGTCTTTGATGTCCATGTGGAATCCTTTCAGTTACTTCTGCTGGGCCATAGAGATTTCAAATCTGCTTTATTTAGTATCTCAGGCAAGGGGTTCATGAGGCTGTAAACACATAACTCTGAACACCACACATTGCAGAGACGTCAGGTGTTTTTCTCTTTCTAGAAGGGTCTTTTTCCTACCTACCTGAGCACCTCTCCACCCAGATAATGGGGGCCACGGGCAAAACTTTTCCTAGTTACCTTCTCATTGATGGGATGGTTCTTTTCACAACCGGGGTTCATGCAGAAGGCAAGCCCAGCTTCCCTAGCTCACCTGCCCCAACACAGATAGCAGAATCCTCATCCCTCTGGGGTTTTCAGTGAACAGCCAGGTGAAGACTCCTTGGTTGTGGAGTTTCTCTGTCTTCCTGGCCCCTTGTGGATTTTCTGATATTTTATTTTCATGGCCACATCTACATGATTATACCTACAGACTTACTTGCTGTGAAGTAGCACTGCATTCACTCTTTCTGTGTGTTTAAAGTCTTGATGCGGAGCAAGCCTCCTTCTAATAAATCCATCAGCACTACTAGAAGTTGAAGTCATGAAGGTTTCATGTGCTTGAATAAAGCAGGATGGAGGACACGTTTTCTTACTCATGTAGAACGGAGTGCTTTCCAGCCTCCCATTTAGTATAATTTCCATTTTTATGGAAAATCTTTTCTTACCAAGTATGAACCTGACTCACTGCATAAAAATAGACTCTTTTTTTCTCACCTTCTTTGGTGTCTCAGACACTTTTACCAGTTGCCACATCAGCTGCAGGCTGCCTGTTTGCAGAGTGAAACCCAGGCCAGCCATCTCCCTTGAGGGCGCTGGCACCAGCCTGGTCACCAGAGCCCATCATTCATAAAGCCAAGGGGAGGGTCTTCAGCGTTGCAACCACAAAACCTTTGGGTGTAAAACAGGAAGACCGGAAGGCTTTCTTAAGTGAAAGTGAAGGCCCTACATCTTTGCTTCATAACCCCTGAGGAACCTCCAAGCTACCCCCTGCGCCCATTCCCCCCAAGAGGCCCAAGGAGCAGAGTTGTGAACCTCTGAACTGGACCCCTCTTTGTAAACATCTGTGGTTCAGGGAGAAAGGAGGGGGGTGCCAGAGAGCCGACCCGTACCCCTCACCTGCCTTGGAGACATTTCCCCACATCTGCCTCCTTCTCCTTATCCATGCAGTGAAAACTCCTTGCTTGAGAGGTGAACTCCTTGTGTCTCTTGAGTTGTAAAGTGATTGCATTTTTCTTGAATAGGTGCCATTCCAGGCACACTGGCATATATGATCACCCCATCATAAGTGATGAAGGGGCAGAGTTTCAGGAGGGTTTCGGGCAATTTAGAAATATTTAATACCATCACACCGTGTGTTTTGTTACCATTCATCTAGGTAATTGTCACTTTAATAACATATATCTGAAGCTATTTCCATAGATTGGACATCAACAAAAAATAAGACCACTTACTTTTCTTTCCCTGAAGACTCTTTGGCCATTATAAACTGTCTCAAATACTACAATGTGTATCAACCAACATCGAAAAGAGAACAATCAGATTCTCCTTTCATTTTGAATATTTTCCTAACAGAAACAGAAACCAATCTATTTCATTCTAATTCTCATCTGCCAAATTTCCAAGATGTTATAATAATGCATTGCTTTGTGAAAAGAAAAAAAAAAGAAAGAAAAGAAACTTGTGGGGAGTGTGTTAATGATTATCTAAAGGGCTAAGTTTTTATTATTGCCAGCTTTTAAAAAATCATCAAGAAAAATGGGGCTTTAAAAAAACCATAGAATACATTTTAATTCAAGTACTCATACATTTAGAAAGGCCCCCAGAGACCTACAATTCAGTCTTCTTCCTCTGAAAGTGCCCTCCATGTTAGGAGACAGAAATCTTCAAGGTCACTGCTAAGTCATTTCAAGGAGGTTAGGATTTATATTTTTATATTGAATTTTCTAGCTTCTCTCTTCTATTAGTATGTTCTTTGTCTTCGTGGACTGGATGAAAAAAGCAAAGATAAAATTTTCATTATCCTGTCCTGAGGTTTGCATTATTTTTTTCAAGAGTAGTTTCGGTGTGTTAATAACATGTAAATATGACAATCGAAAGTGCTTATCTGTCATCAGGAAGGGAAAGGAGGGGTGGAGCACCAGTGTTCCTTCCTTTGTCTGAAACCTGAAATTTTTGTCATAAAACTATAAAAGAAACTGGACAGAAATTCAGAGTCAAATATCTCCTAGCATATGCTTCTATCAGTAATATATTACGTGAATTATTATTTTAAACAAAGACTAAAATAGAATTGCCTCCACTTTGACAAACTACTGACAATTTATAACAATGAAAATATTGCCTGGTGTTTGGATATACGAGCTGTGGGTTTCCTATTTTGATAGGGATGGCTATTCTATTTTTTTTTAATGAAGTCATATTAGGAACTGTGCTTTATCCTTTTCTTTTAAAAGAGTTTTAATTGCATGATAATTTCACAAATCCATTCTTTAGGGGAAATGTGAATAGTGTAAATAAAGCCCATCTGTTTGATCTTTTTTTTCAAGTTATATCAAGTAGATCTAAAATCTTGGTTTCAAAAGGGGGTGCTTTAACACCCCCCCCCCATATCAAGTGCCTCTTGCTCTGTTGCAATTATTTATCATTGCTATGTTCTAAATGGTTAGTTTTTGTCATTCTGCATCATGTCAACGCTGGTTCCATTAAAACAATGAAAACAGCGCTGTATGAACATTCATTTCTGGAATAATTTGATGTGGTAGACCTTTACCAGGCCCTCCTTAATTCTCACTAGACAAACTAGGGTAAAATACCATTGTAAACATTTCCAGTTCACTTCCAGGATGCAGTATTGGGATTCATCCAAAGTTTCTTCCTAACTCCAACATGAATGGAATGAGTGGAAGACAGAATTGCATCGGTCAGTTTGGGGTCTCAGAATGAACAAAAATGAAGAAAAACAAATGTATGCTTTGACACCGGGGTGTATGTGGTGAAATGAAAGTCTAGCTGAGATTTGCTTTGAAATCCTTCAGAAAAAAAATCAAACAGGGAACAAAAGCAGACGTGGCAGTAATTGTCCTGGTGGGTAGTGGTATGCAGGAGCCAACATCCTATTTCTTCTGTATGTTTGAAAGTTTCCACAATGTAAAGGAGGACTGAGGAATGACTGTTAAGTGGTGGGGGGAAAATGAACCCAGCAACCTCGATGAATGTGGATCCCTGACAGTGTTTGAAGTGAGGTGCTTGCATTACCTCAACATGACTTGGGTAATAAAGCTTTTCTGCCTAAAGAGAATGTTCATTGCATGGCTTTTACCTTTTAAGATCTTAAAAAAAAAAATCTCCATGTACGAGGTCCGGATTTATAAGATAGGAGAGAGTTTAATTAAAGTTAAAAAAAAATGAACACTTAAGTTTAGAGTTGTATTTCAGGCTTACAAAAAAACGTGCCTCTCTCTTTTGATGGGTATTGCTTTCAGATGAAAATGAATGAATGAAACCTGAGCCTTGCCAGCTTGCCAGTTTTCTTTCTGCTCAAGATGACAGGTTGCGTGACTGCCAGTTTGCAAGGTTCCCGGATGACCCCGGAGAGGCAAGCTCACAGGTGCTAATCTCTCATAAACAGTTCCATATCATTTTGATTTTTTTTTCAAGCGTGTTCTCTGCAGAACACCATTCCTGTCCAAGCAAGCTGGTCTTTTAGCTCTATTTGTGGGTTGTTATTGGTCAACATCCCAACATCCCAATAAAAGGTTAGACTACCATGTTCTCAGCATCCCCTGGTAAAATGAAGGCAAAAACACTGAACCTGCGTGTTTGACAGTGGAAGAAATCTGACACTCCATTGCACCCTTATTATTTTTCATACCCTGAGCTCAATAGACTAACGGCTGTTAAGAAGCTGTCAGGGGAAGCGTGTCAAACACTAGGTGGATCATGCAATCAGACTGGTGTCGGGTTGGCAAAGTCAGTAGTTGGAAAGGAAAAAAAGTGACCTTGTCCTCTCAACGTTGTCTTTACACTGAGTAGAACAGATGAGGTGGTGAATTATTCAGAGAACTGAAAGCTTATAATTGTTAGCCGCGGTGGCGGCAACAGAGGAGAGAGGCAGGACTGTGTGAGTCCAAATGTCTGATTCTATTAAACATCAAAGGAGTCTTTCTTTAAGCCCATCTTTGGGAATTGGGGTGGCATGGACCCCAAGAAGGCTTCTTTTCCCTGCTTGATACCTTTTTGGGAATTTGGGTCAAAGAGGCGGGAGTTAATATTTAGCATAGATTTTTGGAAATGCAGAGTGAAGGAACAAAGACACTCCAGTGAGAGGATTTGCTGTTTCAGCAGGTAATTGTCTGCTAGGGAGTCCTCTTCCTGTGTGACATCCGGGAACTTCTGAACGCCAAGGGGGTCACACATTTTATGTAAATGACCTTGTCTTGTTAATAGCAAATTGAGTAAGATTTTTAAAAGCAAGAGCTCTTCATATTGTTATTAATGACAATTGTTAAAAAGCTTTGTAAGCTGCTCATCTTTTTACCTTTTTAGCCATTTTTAGCCCAAAACTGATCTGCCTAAGTGATCTTTGTATTTTAATTCCCTGATTTGGAATTTATGCCAGTAGCCTTTATTGTTTACTAGCTAAAGAGCTTCCATGATTTTCAAGTCTGCCATGGATTTTGAACTTCATGGGCTTAAATCGTGTTTTTCGGAAGTTCCTTTAGAGTTCATTTTGGATTTTCCTTTCCCAATTGAAAAATATTTATTTTTCTCTCTTGAAAAATCATAATAACATTGATGACATTTTGAAATTTCGATGGCATGTCTAAAGAACCATGTGGTGCCTGTGTATAGAATTAAAATTTAACATCAGAATTACTTTGAAATGTCAAGACTTGAAGAAAGACATTATAATAATATTTACTGCATATCATAAAATGTCATTTTTTCTATTTTAATGCATTTCATAAAGATTGACTTATAATGTCAAAAGTAATTTTCCTTATGTAATAAATGGCTAAAATATTTATGCATTGCCTCAGTCCTCCTTAAAAATCTCATTTTGTTTGATCCCAGATCTTATATCTCTACCCCACAATTATCAAAATAAGCATTTTAATTAGGTGTATCATGCCCCTCTGTTCCAGATTCTTATGTAGAATTAGCATTTTGGGGGGAGGAGGGTCAGTGCAAAGACTATTTTAAACTATGGATCCTCCCTATCCAGTCCTATTACTCGAATGAATGGAAGAGGTTCAAAATGATAGTGATTCATAGGAGAACAGATGAACCCTTTCTTTAGCAAATAATCTTGATGACTGTTTTCAGCCATCTCAATAACAGTTATCTGCTCATTTTCTGGATCAACCATGTGACCTTCATTGTCTCTATGTCAGATTCCAATGACTAACCTTAGTTAAAAAAAGAAAAATGACTACCCCTTGCTTGTTGTGGAGAACACGAGGCGGAAGAGAAAGGCCTTCTATGAATCTACTTAATTAAATAGCTTATTAGATGGAGAATATGATCAGGGAAATGTCCCTGTGTCCTGCTTTCCAAGTATGTTGAACTGTCATCATCTTGCTCATCCTCCATACATACCACACAGGCAGGGGTCCCAGTCTTAAAAATAAAGGACTTCTGCAGATCTGAATATAACAGTTTATTTGTAATGATGGAGCAGCTCAAAAATGACAAATATTTCCCTCATCTAAAATCTCAGGTCTTCACTTGTCAATCATTAATGCAATGATACATAAAATTAAGTTTATTTAGTTGAAGGATTCTGAAGACATAGCGCAATCTGTTATCTCCTTTGTCAGTGTTAAACCAGTCTTAGGTTCCTGCTTAGAAATTGTCTCTTAGATATTATCACATTTCTTCCTCGTAGTTTAAGGATAAGCTGTGGGTTAAGCATAGATGGCTTTTTACTGCAAATCGGAGGGAGATTCACTAGACCAGGTGAATATATATCTGTAAATACTCGGGACATTCATTGAGCTTGCCTATTCATGATAGGATTCAGCACAAAGAATAGCATTTTGCACCAATTTGGCTGTATCTCCTTTTCCGTGGTTATTTCCAATTGAATGTCCTTTTCTCCTGCCAAGACATGAAAGTTCAGAATTTATATTCCACATGTATGTATTTGGACTCTACTATGTGCCTGGCACTTTGGGACACATAAATAATAGTATCAGGCCAGGGTTTCCTCTTTAAGAAGTGATGGCTCCCTCTTAATGCAACACCTGATTTGCATCAGTATGGTTCGTGGAATACAAGGATTCTAAGAGGTGAATGCAGACCTATCACTGTAAGCCAGGAGAGAGAGGGTGGGCTTCATGAAAGGGCAGAACCGTTTTTAGAGAATGGAAGATTGATCAGGGTCCAGACCAGTAAAGTGGATAGAGACAGACAGAATGGTATAGGGAAGGGACGTATCCCTGGAACCACCAGGGACCCCTTGCCTGCCTTCAGAGAAACTGATATTCTCAGAGATGGACAAGGCCAGACTAAAGCCACCTCGAAATACCAACTTTCGGGGATGACAACTCAGAAAGTCTGCTTTTCTCTCCCGACTCTTGTGCCATGGGTACCTCCGAGCTTCTTGGTTGGTTTTGTTTCTTGTGCTAACAGCCAGTGACAGCTGATCATCTTTATGTGACAAGTGTCTCTTAGGAGGGACACAGCCGGGGGCTTTGCTGGGTCTATCCATAGCGTGGTGTCCTCATATGGGAGACCCATTCTGGCTGGAGCTAGTCACCTAGAACTCATGCTTCGGTCTTCCGGCTGGCTCAGCTGAGGACAGGTTTCTTGCTGGTGTTGCCAAGGGCACTGGTAAGATGGCTTACATCCAGCCGCCTCCCATCACAAGCTAGGGACCTCTGGGAGATGGCTGTGTCATGCTCACAGGGACAGTGGGATGCAGCTGCCCCACCGTTATGCCTTTCATTTGGGCTTACCATCCTCCGCAGTCCTTTCTTCACCTTTTCAGGTGAGTCAGAATAGATCAACCAATCACCTAGGGCCCTAGATGACTGTCCAGCCCCAGACTGGAGAACGGTGTCACCATAAACTGTTACCTCCTGGGTGAACAGTGGAGGGAGACTGACAGTCTGAATCTACCCTTCCTGAAGCCTTTGCCACTTTCCCCAGTTGGTACGTGCTCATGTTCAGTGAAGAAGGCCTGAAACACTTGTCAGGAAATACTACAATATTATTTCAATCAAAATAAAACAAAAACTTTGATTTTTTTTTTAATGAAACAAATGGCTTTTCTCTTCCCATCTTGGCCACTGTTCTTCTGCCGTCCTCGGGTCCATGAGAAACTAAACAGCCAGGAAAATCTTGGTGAAACAAAAATCCAATCACATTCCAATCCAGTCTGAAAGTCTTTGGTCGCTTCCTATTGACATTAAAATAAAATCCAGACAGTTCCTCTGCCGTGGCCTGTGTGATCTGCCCCCCACCTGCCCCTCTGTCTCCATGGCTTTCCTCACCCGCTCATACTTTATGCTTCACCCAGGCAGGCTCTCTGTCAGGACATGGGACCCCCCAGCTTTTGCTCCAAAGAATGTGCAGTTGCTGCCACTCCCACTGCAAGTGTCTCGCCCCTGGGTTTCTGAGCCTCCCTCTCCTCTGTCCTTTCCCTGCTAATGAGTGAATCAGCTTTCCTGTGCAGACACCACTTTCTAAGTGCTATTTTCCTGCCCAGTTTAAGTAGTTGTGCCGTTCCTCTCAACAACCACTTCATCACCTCTCACCCTTTTTATGGTTTCATCTACTTGTTCCCAGAAATGCTGTCCTCTCCTAGATGTTGTCTGTTGATGAGTTCTTGAGTTCTGTGAGGGCTGGCTTTTGTCTATCTTGGTCATCCTCTCTGGCCAGTACCTGGAAGGGTGCCTGAACCATTGCTTCATAAATAACCACTGATGCAAAGAACAGATGGATGTGTTCAGCTGTGCTGTGTCATTTTCTACCTGACAAGTGTGACACAAAATGACCCCTTTCCATGGTGGTCTTTGTGTTTGTGGGTGAATATTGTATATATTTTTAAAAGCGATGAAAGTATTTACTACTAAGCCAGAAAGTGATGACCTACAAATGTGCTACAAGACAAGCATATAAAACCCAGTTACCCAAACTGTTCTTAGTCTCTGGTCATCTCACCACACATCCAGTCAAACTGAGTTCAGCAGCATGTTTTAAAAAAGCAAGGTATCCTCTTTCCTCCTTTGATGAGTTTCAGCTTTTTCCAAGCATGTCGTCAAAGACATGATGTGTTCTTTTTCTTGCGGCTTCTGTCTTACTTTAAGAAGTAGAAAAACTCCAAGGTAGAGGAATCAACATAAAGTAGATCTTCCTCAGGTCTCTCCAAAAGCATTTAAGTCAAACTAGATAAAACAAACTCCAACACCAAGTTCAAATCTCCGAACTCTTTAGACTCTCTCAGCGTACACACTCAGTACATCCTAAGGTCATGAGTTCACCAGCCCAAGCTGAAGGCCACGAATCTGCACCTCATCTTATCACCGGGCCTCCATTCTCCTCCAAAAGTGGCTGAATCAAATATTGCGTATTTATAGGGGAGGGGGTTGACTGCGGACTAGAGTGACTTATCCACGCTCCTGCCACTCTTCCATAGAAAAAGCCCTCCAGTTCCAGCATTTCCATCCTCAGTCTGGACTGTGTGGAAAGCAGGGTGGAACAGCAGAGTACAGACAGAACCCTTCATTTCAGATCTTGAGGCCCATCATGTGGACTCGACAGGAAAAATTGGGGCTCCAGAGAAGGGTGTGTTAAGCCATTTAACTGGCAAGGACTTTACGAAGATTCATGTTAAAATACTGATGTTTTTTGAAATGAGGTGGAAAAAAACATCCAATGTTAGGAAAGGACTAGGTTTCAGAAACTTGCTGTCTACATGGCCTGTTCCTGTCTGAACACTGTTGATAGCTTCATCTCTACTGAGGGAGCTGTGGGTGGATGTGACCATGTCACCATACTACCTATGCACGCATGTATGTATGCATATGTATGTATGACCACCATGTGTGTATGTATGTATGTATGTATTATATATGCCTATGTATGTATGGCCACCAGTGTGACATAAGTTCCTCCTGGCTGCCATCTTGGACTGAGATGTGGCCAATGGAACAGAAGTGTTGGACACGTACATTTCTAAGTAAACCTTCCTGCAAGAGAATCCTCCAGTTTAGGAAAAATAAGCATGTGTTTATTTTTTTCCCCTTTTGCCAATTCATGAGATCAACTCAGAAATGAAGCCATTCATTAATTTCACTCAGTAAACATTTGAGAACCTTCTGTGTTCTGCTCTGATGTGTACAAGTGTGAACAAGGTCGAATCCTGACCTTATTGAAGCCCATATTGTATGGGATAATTGACTCCCTCATTCTTTTCAGAACAAAACCCAAACTCCCTTGAAGGGGCCCCTGTGTCTTCATTGCTGGCCACCTACAATCCCCATCAGCCTCTTCTCTCCTCCCCACAGCTCACCTCAACTCCCCTAAAACCCTGCAGGTCTCTTCACCTGGCTTGGAGTTTGTGCTCTCCAAAGCCATGCTATTCCTTACCCGGAATGCCTGACCACCCGGCCAGGCCCTGCCTTCCTCACAGATGCTGCCCCCTCCTCCAGGAAGCCCTCCTGGCCTGTGTCCTCGGACTCACTCATTATTTCTCCTGTTAGCTGACCTGCTTCTCTTTCTGAACTTACTGGGTGTGAGTTGCAGGGACCGTGTCTTACCCATGTGTCTGCACCCCTGAGGTGGCTCCTGCACAGGACATGCTGGGCTGACTGTGTGCTTCAGGAGGCCTGGACCTGCAGCCCATAAGCCGTCGCTGGGGTGACCCATTCCTGGCATTCCTCTCAGGCAGCTCCAGTGTCCGGCTTCCAGCAGTGTAGTCCAGTGTCTGCATTCCGAGCTTTTGAACAATGTCTTACATTTCATTTCCTTGGGTTAATCCTGCAAGGAATTTTTCTCTAGAAATCCCAGAACCATTCCTAGATATCCTCAAACCAAACTAATTTTGGGGATTATCTTGGTCTTAGTTCCAAAAAGATTTTTTAGACAAGAGTTTCCATCACAGACTGGACAACTGACCACAGGTAGCATCAGGGTGACCACACAGTCACTTGGACTCCATGGATGATTGTGGTTGGCTGACACCCTGACAGGCTCCCCTCAGGCAGACGTGAGCACGTGACTCCCCAAGTCCAGGTTATTGTACTACATCCCCTGTAAGAGGCCTGCCCCAGCAACGTGGACACCAGGGAGTAAGTGACGGGCTGGGTTGGGGGCATGGAGGGATAGCCAAAACCAGATCGAGCACAGAGGTTAGATGCCAGGAAAGCAAAGGGAATCAGGGCTGTGGACTTTGATTTCTGAGTGTGTCTTTCCTGGACCCTCTTATCCCCGAATCTTCCCCGGTCTCCTGGAAGACGTGGTGACATCACCACTACCACTTGAACATTTAGGAAGGGCCTGTTAGGAGTTGCGTGTGGAATGAAGAAGAAATGAGATGAAAGAGATTGATGATGATCAAAGAGCAGTCAACTCACAGACCAGGATTCATAGACCATGATCTGAATTGGTCTGATTGAATGTAATTATGGATGTCCTTATATAGTTTGTTAGGGAATAATCACAATAATCTAGTAGGGAAGGTGAACCTCGATTCCAAAGTGTACGTAACAAGCAGCAGGGGTGCAGGTGATAACATAGAAATCTACCTCCAGGGGCTAATCATCATCATCTGTTAGTCATAAGTCTCCTGAGACATCCTCACAAGGTTAGGAGACTGAGTCACAGGCGAGAGACTGGCTATTGACCACCCTCCAGTGTGACAGAGGGGGTGAGACGAGATAGAAAGTGTTCTTTTTACCTCATAGCTCATCTCTCATCCTGTTCCCACGTCTCTCAAGGGCCAAACACTGACTAATGACTTGCAATGAAAGGGAGGTTGGAGCTAGGGGAGAGGGTATGGGTGGAAGGGAAAAATGATAAAATGATGGGTCATAACTCTACAAAAATGAGTGCCTCTGCATCAAGGAAATAAAATAATTTTTTAAAAAGTTCTGGAAGCAGGCTCAGCGACTTTGTGTAACCGATGGCATGTTGCACAGCTTATTAGCTGTCAGAATCCCAATAGTACCCAAGCTCAGCCTGGCTTCAGAATTTACAATTCTCCCTCATTGGGGGGGGGGGGTTCCTCCAAGGATGTGGCAGAAAACACAGCCCCAGAGACTAAGAAGCAGTGCAATTCCTTGAGATGCCAGCCCAGCCCAGACAGGTCCCGTTCTTCCAGAATATTCTGTCCAGGCCCCGTTGGGTCCCCAATACCACTGACTCAAGGGGGCTCAGCCGTGGAGAGCAGCTTGGCTTGGGGCCCCTTAGACGCATTGATCGTTTCCTTCCCTATGACAGCTTTCTTCATTCTCGTAGTAAGACTTGGGCATTGCAGATAAAGACCCCGAAAATTGTTTCCCCCCCAACATTTTTTCTCCCTGCCTTTTTCCTTTTTCAGCCCCTGAAAAAGCTGCTTTTGCCTTATGAGTGCCTTCTGTTGTTTATGGAACAGACTACAATGCTCAAGAGCCATTTGGCAATGTTTTCTTCCTTCTAATGAGAAAAAGATGAGGCTGTAAAGAATGTGTGTGAGGATGGGAGACAGGAGAAGGTGGGCATGTTGAGATCTGCTTGAGAGCCCGGAGAGAAACAAAGCTGGAGTCGTGTGGAGGGGCATCTCTCAGTGTGGACATGGACTGGGGGGTATGGGGGTGGCTGTGTGCCGGGCTCCATTCTGACTCCCCTTGGGAAAGTTTTCTAGATAAAATTCACCACAAGAGTGCACAGTGAGGTGATAGAATTGTGTGTCCTGGGCCTGGGCATGGTGACTTATGCCTGCAAACTTCAGCCTATGAAGCAGCTGGGGCTAGGGATCGAGGTTCGAGTCCCACTCAGGGCAACACAGCGAGACCTAGTTCCAAAAAATAGCTGGGCATGGTGGCATGCGCCTGTCATCCCAGCTACCTGGGAGGCTGAGGCTGGTGATCGCTTGAGTCCATGGTACCACAGGCAATGTGAGCCTGCGGTTCCCCGGGCAAAAATAGCAAGACCTAGTCTAAAAAAAAAAAAAAAGAATGTGTGTCCCGGAAACCTTGATGCTGGTCCTAGGACCTGAGATGTTTTCCTAAAATACGTTTCGTTGCATTTTCCACTCGTCCCACCCGTTTGGAGGCTGTAGCTTGGCTGTGGTGTTGGAGAAGCGTTGCATTTGCATCTACCAATGCTGACAGACACGTGTGGGTCCTGATTCCTTTGAGAATTGGACCCACCGGATCTTAGGGACAAGGGAAATGGCTCAAGTCCAAAGCACCCAGAAGGAGGCGTTGGCCCAGCCCTGTGTCTAGTCCTGCCTCAGGCCGGGGGTAGACTGCAGCCCACCTCCCCTCCCAGGGGTCACCTGCTACTTGGCTTCTGCATAGCCACCAGCTCCTGACACTCAGGGGACACTAGCAGACCGGCTGCCCCCTGGCTGTGGGGCTCAGCCTCTTGAGGCTGTCCCAGGGGGTCCATCTGTATAGACAAGTAAAGCCTCTTCTCTCCGGCTCTCTGAGTCCCTCCCTGGCTGTCTCAGAGAGCTGTCTCCCTGGGACCACCCACCGCTGTAGTGGCGGGGTCACTGCTTCCTGCTCTGTGCTCCATCCCCCTCACTCATGAGGAGATGGGGAGCACGTACTGGCTGCTAAACTGGGGGTATCAGGACACCCCCCCATGTGACCCAACCATGGTGGCTCAGAGCTGAGGGGTAAAGAGTCCACCCTGAGGAGAGCTGAAGCTACGTTTCCAAACCCAGGGCGAGGGTGAGAGACCAGAGGTGGAGATGATGCTGGCCATCAGCAAACGCCGCCCCCCCTCCCCTTGAATCGTTTCCTCAGCATCCCAGCCAGCAGCCTCCAAGGAGGTGAGACTGATCTGTGAGCCACGCTACTGACCGGGACATCTTGGCGGGGACTCATCGTGGGGGACTCAGCGGCCACTTCTTGCCAATCTAGACTTGGTGGACATTGGGAGAGGGCAGAACAGAGGCCAATGATCAAAGAAGATGGGCTCTAGGAGTGGGGTGGGTGGATTGTTCTAGGGCCATGTTCCAGGAACATCTAGGGGGACGTGTGAGACCCCTTGCAGAAGGAAGGACTAGTTCTCTTCCTCTTTCTCTTCCTCCCACTCTTTCTTCCTCTCTGAAGATCTCAGCTCTTATCATCATTGCGTTTGAACTTGGAAATGTGCAGCTTGGAGCCTGCGCCTGGATCATAACCCTTGACCCAGGGCCAGGTGATTCGGTGGGGAGCCAGGGGCCGTGTCCTGGCTCCCCAGACCCAGGTCAGCACAGAGCAGAAGACTAAGCTTGCCCGGTGCTTCCTTCCTCATTCCTTCCTGACTCCCAAGCCCCGTCACCCATGTCCTTGTGCCGCCTCCTAGTTCTTCCGAGGCCCCCATCAGGAGTCCCTTCCAAATTTTTCCTCCCTTTGGCCCACCTCAATCAAAACTCTCTTTCCCTGAGCCCTCAATTAATTAGATCTGATTATCTAATTAAAGGAATTCGCACTGAGGTATGAATGAGGCTTCACCCTCCCGGGGACATTTGCATTTTAAAAGAGGAGCTTGTTAACCCAAATGCCTTGACAATTAGTGGAATGTGTGGGGATAGATTGGGGAGACTGGGGACTTTCCTGTGCACCCCACTTGCTTCCAGGGTCACCACAGGCCTGGGATGACCTGAGATGGCCTCTCCCAAGGAGTTGAAGTGCCTTGGTCAGCCTGGGAGACACCTGCCCACTTCTCCCAGGAGGTCTGAGCGAAATAAAACGTCCTCACTTAAGAAGAGGGTTTTCCTAAAACTGAAACTTCAGCCCTTGTTGGGAAGTGCTTTCTTGTTAAATGTATTGTTTCCCATTGGGTAATGTTGGTCTACAAAATCAGATATGATTTTGGGGTAGAGGTTTACCCGTCGGATGTGTGGCGTCACACCTCACCCCAGTGAGACACCCACCACCCTCCACCCAAGAACATTCATTTGTTCAAAACCAGCTCTTGACTCCTGAGGATAAAAGGTCTGAGTCGCTGGCACAAAACACCAAGACTTCTACATGCACCTCACTGCAGCCACAGAGCTTGGCCTGAAACAGGTTGCTGCTTTTCACCCTGATATTCAATCCCTCTGCAAACACTGTGTGTTTGGCCAGAAAGAGAGACGCATTTGTATTCCAGTCCTCACTGGACAGAGGGCAGAATTTGATCAAGGCCAGAGGGTCTGGCTTCCAACAGCTTTGAAAGTCTTCCTCGTGGTGTGGACAGAGAGAAAGGCTGTCTTGTTGCTGGGTGCCCGAGTGCTGGAAGGAAAGCAGCACATTCTAGCCAGTTCCAAATTAAGAAATGTTCTGGGAATTTCCCCCAAAGTCCCTGCGTTCTTGACCACTACCCAGCATTTACCAAGACCGCGAATTGTTGTCATTTCCCATCAGACTTTGGATCCCACGTATAGACACAGCCTAACAGTACATGGCTGGCTCTTTGTAAAGCTCTGACTGAGCACTCCTGAAAATAAGAATATGAACAAGCACGATTTATTTACCTGTGATTGGTCATTTGGTTCAAGTCCATCTATGTTTGCTATATTCATACTTTTTGCATTTTTTCTTATTCCTTCATGCAGCTAAATATCCCATGTATTTTATATGTTGAGAGGTGGGATGAAGGCAGGAGCTACAGCTTGATATTATTGAAAAGACTTGGCGTATCCCTTTCTATGTTGAGGGATGGACGAAGAGAATCATTTTTGTGTGGATGCTAAGTGACTTTACAAACTTTCCTGTTGCTTTTAAATTAATTCAATTTCCTGGCTTGGTACGAAAAAGTGATGTGTATTATAGACGATCTAAGACATAGCATTGCCTCTTCACTCAGGAAACATGTGGGAATCAATGGGGTATGTCCTGTCCTAGTTCTTGCATTTTAAGATCGTGACTCTGCAAGCAAAAACAGCAATAATAATACAGTGAGACTTCAAAACGGCGCTTACGTACTAAAGCAAAACAAATAATACCGTGGGCAGCAGTAAACATTGTGATTAAACCTTTCATCCGGTTATTTTTCATTTCATATGCTATTTGGGTTTTTCGTTTTATGTTTGGCTTGATGGAGGAAATAAGTTTAACATCTGGCAAGGGCATCCACAAGGGAGGGGATGACAAAACATCACCATGTATATTTTGGTATCAGGTTCTGAAATATCCACCACGGATATTTTAATATAAGCTTTCCTGAGCTGGAGAACTGGTCATCTGGGACAAGCAAAATGGGGTTATCATTCTCCAGAGATTTGGGCTTACCCAACTCATTTTTATTTTGTATTTTAATTTTTAGGAAATCATCAATACCCTCTGTTATAGTTTAATCTCCCCTATACTTGTTCCACTATTAAAAGTTATGAAAGTGCTTTTGTAGTTTCTGCTCAAAGTTGACTTTCCTTGATAATGATGCAAAAATCAATCAATTGTGATTGGCAATTTCAGTGTATCTGCAGCTATATATCATATAAGGAATTTCTAGCCAGAAAAGTGTGTAAGCAAGCAATCTCTGGGCTACAGGAAGACTTCCTGAAAGCTAATTATCAGTAACAGAGTCTGTGAGATGATAAGGAGACACAGGGTGTCTGGATGAAGGGGCGGTTCCTAGTCTGTTCCCCTTGTTTGGATTGATTCATGTGTTTGACCCTACTCTATACCAACAGAACTGCTTCTTCAAATGGCTGCTTTTGGTCATGATCTTATACTTTCTCTACCAGACATGTTTTTTTCTTTAATTATGGGATGAACCCAATATTTCAGCTTTTAGAAACAAATTGCTTGTGCTAATTTGTTTTTAATTTTCTGTGCTTTATTTGTTTAGTTCTGGTTTTCGTAGTATGGCCTCCTGGGAAATAAGACTTTCATTCATTTGGAAGGGAAAGAAGGTAAATGAGAAAAGAAAACAGGGAGAGGTAAATAGTTGATAACTAGCTAGCTAGAGAGATAGATGGATGGATAGATGGATAGATGGATGGATAGATGGATGGATAGATAGATAGATAGATAGATAGATAGATAGATAGATAGATAGATAGATAGATAGATAGATAGATAGATAGATAGATAGATAGATAGATAGATAGATAGATAGATAGATAGATAGATAGATAGATAGATAGATAGATATCTATATACATGTATATATATATATATATATACATATGAGAGGAGAAAGATCAGTTGTTATTTTTATTTTGCCTAATATCTTATAATCTCTTAAAATTCATATTTCCTCACCTGTAAAATGGCAGTACTGTGGGTTACTGCAGTATGAAGAATAAATATAAAATAATAGAGACAGCCCCTAGGCACTGTGTGACGCGTCCTAGCAGTTAACACCTATTAAATTGCTTTCTCCTTTCCTCTCTTCTAGTGAACAAATTTGGAGGATTTCATTGGGGTCAGCACTGAAAACCAAGCCAAGTCTATCAGAGATTGGCTGTTAAGTTGTTTATATAAGTGCTTATTGAACCATGTGATGTTGCCATTGTATAGATCGATAACAAGAGAATATTGGCCATTTCATATGGTCAAACCAATCATGAAATAAAGAATTTACAAAATTATGCAGAGCATACAGAAAACAGAGAATTTATTTTCAGAATTTTCTGGATTTTTGAAGTAAAGATGCTGTTTTTAAATGGTTGGATTATTTCTGTACCAACTTTCCGTAATACAAGGCAAAAATAGTAGTTCATCCAACCTATGGTTTCCGATATCTTCTTTAATATCGCTTAGGGGAAAAAAAAGACAAAGTAGTCTTTGATCTTCAGAGGCCAGCTCTACCAAGCTACATTGCTTTGGAAACAGCTACTCAAGTTCTCAGGACCCTGTACCATTCGTGCACTAATAGGAGGTCCTGATGGTGTTGAAACCCCCTGTTTTACACCATCTAAGACCTTTTAGGAAAATGGGACCTCTCATAAATGTGGAAGGTCATTTATGAATATCCAAGATTTCAGGATTGGACCTCCTTCCTGGGATGGACGAGCAATTAAGTTAACATCAGAAATATCAGTTGGAGAAAATAAAATTACATATTTATAGAACATGTACAGATATGAACCCCAGCATCAGGGAGGAGAAAGGAGGGTATGTATCCTGAGTAAAGGATCAGGGTAGAGCCTTGTGCTTCAAGGAGAGAGGAGGCAGAGTCACATGACAAAACCAGATGTGATTAGTTGCCTGCCCTGTCAGTGGTCAGATAGGTTTCTCTGATACTAGGTTTATTTCTAGTAAAAACCCTAATACTGAATAATAGCCCAAAGTTTCATTCTTGTAGCTGGTGAAGAGAGTGTTGAAGGTTTCTTATGAACCTGTAGGGCTTGATGGACTCTGACTTGAAATAACTCACCTGCCAAGTGAAATGTCTTGGGAAGACCATTCTAAATGTCTCAGGGAGGCCTCATTGAACAGTTGAGGAGGTCTGTCCCTCACCAACATGATGGCAGTTCCTCTGTCCCAGAGACAGTTTGAGTCACTCAGTTCCTCCCTCTCCGTCCACTGCTCCCTTCCTTCCATTCATGCAGATGGACTTTCCCTCACCTCTTCTCTCTACTATGGTGTGTATGCACCCACACTTGACAGAGCAGTGATCTACCTGAGCCCTTTGTTCACTCAACTTTACCTCCTCTCTGCTGTATGCAGGAAACATTCATTGTCTCATCTTATCAAACTCAGATTAAGCATGGCTTCCTTCAGAGCGAATTAGCCCCTTGCTCCAACACACACTGCCCTCATTATGCTCCTATTTAGTCATTATGCTCCTATGATGTTTGCATAGCACCTACTGTAATTTATAATTCCCTTCCACGTCTTGTTTCTCCCACTGAACTCCATGAAGACTAGATACAATCTGGCCAGAGGACTTATACAGTAGCTGGCACATGACATTGAATCAATAAATCTATGAGCGCACAAGAAACCCCTCTACAGGGCACATGATGTCATGAAGACTTCTCAGAGGGTGGGACCCTGACTAGTAGCTTCTGCTTTCAAATGCAGATACTTGAACCTCTGTTTGCTTGGATATCTGAATGAAAGTGGGACTTGTTTTGCCAAACTGTCTTTTTCTTTTAAGGCCTGTCTTTCAGTAATGCTGGGATGCGGATGTTGACATATTAGCTTTCACTCTGTTGTTCTAAGGCAGTTGATTATACATGGGATGGAAATTGCAGTCAAACATGAAGTAAAAATGGACCTCAGATTGAGAGACTTAAAGATTGTTCAGGGAAAGTACAGTTTTAGAACTAAATAGCAAGGTGGAAAGGCATCTCTGGGAATCAAAGAGTTGAAAGGAAGAAATATCAAAGTAGAGATTGGAAAAATCAGCCTCTGATGATTGAAGCACATTAAAGAAAGAGATGATGGACTGGCTGGCTGCAGTGTAGACTTTTGGAGATTTAGAAGTGATACTGAGAGAGAGATGGGTGGAAACTGCTAGCTGGGGTTGATTCAGGATGTAAAAAAAAAAAACAGATTATTTGATAGTCTGTGGCAAATTTTCACGTGAACTAGTTTCATCTGGTTATTACCATCCCTTCTGCTGAAAGTGAGAAAGATTTGATCAAGGGCTTTTGTGTGTCTGTGTAAAACTAGACTTGAAATTTGGTTTTCTTTGTTGACCCTTTTTTCGAAATTTTAAAGTACAGCTTTCCCTCTTAAAGCTTTATTGACTCAATATAGAACAAGCAAGGAAAAGAGAACCGGTGTTACTCTAATTAAAGAATACAGGTTTGTAATTAATTCATTTTTGAGCACAAGATAAGGAAACAATAAACATTTTTTTTTAAGAGAAAACAGATGGTGATACATAATTCTGCTTATCTTTGCTCATGTTACACAGGAAAGTTGACATTTTACTGTGCATCAAGGTCATAGAAATTAGGAAGGAATACTCTCTGTTGCTGAGAAATCTTTAAATTATAGATCTTAGAGTTAGCAGGCATCTCAGGATAATTTAAACCAACCCTTTACTTCCAGAAAAGCAAGATGTTATTATCCCTCCACTTAGAGGGGAGACAACTAAATTAAGTTACCTGCTATGGTCACGTGACTGGAACGTGACTGAAAATGACTGAGGACTGAGGATGGCAAGGACCGAGAATGGCAGGAGCATTGGCAAACACTATGGTCCAGTCTGTTAGTAGAATGTGACTGTTCTTACATGTCAAGCAGGATTATTGTTTATTGTTTCCCACATTGATAAGGACCCAGTAGAAGTCACGCTCTGTTCAAATGGGCCATTGTTGACCAAAGTAGTGTCTTTCCTTTTGGAAAGAAGAGAAAGAGGGAAGAGTGAAGGAGAGAGGGGTTGAGGCAGCTGATTTCTAGCCCCTTGTGGGTGACAGAAGAGATTATCTTGACTTGATTTTGACTTTGATATGCGATGCCTGTGCTACATCCAAGCCAAGTGGGTTCATCAGTGATTCTGGCAGCTGAGTAATGTCAGAACCCTTGTGGATCTGACAGGCGTTAGTGCTCTCAGGGAACCAGGCACACAGGTACAGGTATACCAGCAGGGAGGCCAGGCAGGAAGGAAGCTTTACACTTTTTACACTTTTTACACTTTTTACACCTGGGAATCTTTACACTTTTCCTCTGGCTTTCTCTTACATTCTCTTCTATTTTTCTTTTGAGACCAGGTCTCACTATGTTGCCCGGGGTAGTCCAGATTCCACAGACTCAAGTGATCCCTGGCCTCCCAGGTAGCTGGGATTACAGGTGCCTGCCCCTGCACCTGGCTGCTTTTTCGAGACCAGATCTCACTATGTTGTCAGGGTAATCTGGAACCCATGAATTCCAGACCTCTTGCCTGCCAACGCTTGGATTACAGGTGCACGCCACCACACCCAGCCTTCTTACATTCTCTTCCTGCGTTCACTTCATACTTCCTTCCCAGTACTATAAACATTCTCCCTGGTGAGCTCTCCTGGGATGACTGTGCCCTTTTATCCCCTCCCTCCTAGACTCAGGTGAGCCCACTCATGCATGTGCACGTCCATCAGACCCAAGTGTGTACAATCATGGGGAGATGACAATACCACAGGTGCTGGTTATAGAGGCTAACGGTGGGAAAGGCCCAACCAGCTGCTTTCCTCTACAATGCCTCATATTTTCACAAAGAAAGACATTGACATGTATCAATAGGTCACAGGCCTGACAGTCAAGTTTACCCCTTGAGAATTTTAATGATAATAGCAAAATGGCCATGGTGGTGTCTTAGATATGCCTTTGGCCTTAGAAGTGAAGAGCCACTTAATGAAGTTGAGACACACTCCTGTTTTACACGTGTGACTGTGTACATAATTAGATGCCATTCATCTCGTCATTTTCGGTTAACACAGCATGTGTACAAACACCAAAAGGGAATCTCTTATCCTTTCTTAGCTATAGGATTCTCTAGCTAGTTCAGTACCTTTGGCAGGCATGATTTCTTTGAAAAGCTAAGCCTGTTCTGCCATCCACACACTCGCCATGCATTTTGCAAAAACAGTGAAACTTAAAAAAAAAAAAAGGGTAGAAGCATGATGACAGGCTCTCCATTTCATGAACAATTGGACTTAATGATGGATTCCAAATAATTGACTGCAGTTTGCGCTAGAGTGACCTTTGATCTCTCAACCTGGCATTTCCAACCTCGCTATGTTTTTATGGAGAGAGAGAGGTCTTTGCCTTTTATTTGTTAGTTATCTGTTGCTTTAAAATTTTAAGATGATCCTTGATAAAAGAAAACCCATTTTTCTTGATGAAAGAAAAATGAAAAGAACTGCTTTTGTGCGTATTAAACCTCACTATGAGGATGATGAATGAACTCCAAATATGTCTCTTTCACTGTTCCCTAGATTTCATAAAATATCTTCCTCAGGTTGCCCTTTCCATCTGACTGCATGCAGCAGTTGAAGCTCCTTACTTCTCCCCCTGTGGGGGACCCCCAAATTCTGACTTCCTTTACTAACCACTGCAACAATACCTTCCATTTGTCTGAGCTGTGTCTAAAATGGTTTGAATTTTAAAAACAATATAAAAATAATATATTTCTCCCACTCTATATCACTAGCCTTCATCCTCTCCCCCCACCATTCAACACGAGGTATGATTCTGACAGGTAGCATGATGAGATTTAGAAGAGAGGCTGAAGTTAATTGAGGTTAGCAAGAAAAATATTACTGTCAATGGCAGATTTTTTCTTTAATTATTTTTAACTCATGAATAATCAATTATATGAAAAAGAAATGTACACTGAAGAACATCTTGAAAATCCCCACTCCTAGAAGCATCAGAGTGAGAGACGCCCTTTTGACACTGTCTACGATGGAACACACCACTGACTTCTTTTGCAAATGACATAGTTTTTGTTGTTGCTGTTGTTTTTAATGATGCTTCTTTTGACGTGACAGAATGAACACACTGGGAAAGAGGAAGTTGAGCAGATGCAGTTGACGAAAATGAGATTTGCCTTTTCGGTGACAACCTGGCTTCAGGAGAGTAAGGGTATGAGTGAGCTACATCTCTGAAGCCCTGAGTGTTGGGGCCATCCCAAGTTGGGTCCAGCCTATGGGCACAGTTCTGCACCTGCAGTGTGTGGCTCTGTGCCACTTCACCATCCAGGGATGTGCCTTGGGGCTTCATTACACAGACAAGAACTTCCCTGCATGAATCATCTACACTTATGGCCAGGAAGCACCAAGAATCTTCAATGGTCTCAATCATCTTATTTCTTAGATGGAAAAAAGTGATCATTTTGCCAGTAATACAGCAAAGGAGAAAGTCCATCTGAACAAAAGGGGATGTTTGTTAGAATTTTTCCACTGACCGTTTCCCTTGGACTTTCCCATTTTAATACTCAACCCTCACCTTTTTTCCACAGATGAGATTTGAATATTCTTTTCCTATGGCATGGAAGACTCAGCCTTTTTGGTTTTATGTTGATGCCTGTGAACGCTCTGTAAGTTATGTGAAAAATGCTCCTGTGAGCTGGATGTGAAACTGTGTTCTCTGCTAGGCAGGAGGCCTCTCTGCTTGGTTCACATTGTGATTGGTTTAAAAGTGGGACAGATAGCATGAGTGTTGGTCATCGAGGAAAGCTAGTTTTCATTTCTATAGCCACAATATTCTCCCTTTCCCAAAACCCAAATAACCTTTTCCTTACAAAATAAAAAGGAGACATCTTCCATTCTGGAAGGTCTAGAGCAACGGGCAAAGAAAGTATCAAGCTGGTCCTGAAAATAGAATGTAAATTGCACATGAAAAATTTGGGATTTTATCTAATTTTAAAATGGCAGGCTAGCCATGGCTTGCTTGGGGCTTGGAGTAGCTGTTTGTTTCTGACAAGTCATTTTTTCTATGGGAGTGTTGACTTTGGAAGCATCCTTTCTAATTTCTCTGTGAGAAGACAGACTTCTGTCTTTAAGCCCCGAGCTTCCAGGTATGAGAACCTGAAACATCCATGGGTTCAGAGTCAGCATTTTGACTAATGGAGGATCCTCACCACACATCATCCTAAGCATCTCTTCACCGTTTGTCATTTTTCCAGCTCAGTTGATTTTTGATATATCTCACTTTATTAGTCATCGAGGTGGAAATTTCATCACTCTTCTATGCTTTTTGAGTTTTTCTTAGTGTTTGTTTGTAATAGGTTTTATGGGTGATTAGTTATGTGAATTGCACCGTGTTCGGTGATGGGAACGTATCTTAATTTCACTCATAAAACCTGCTTCTCTCATCAAGTCGGTCATAAACCACAGGTAGACTTTGTTTTACATTTAAACATACCTTGTTGAAATTAGTATATGTACTTTTCATCACGACTTAGCGTGAAAATTAATCGCTGGAATTATTTGCACTAGCTCTGATGTTTGCACATTGCCCTTTTCAACCATGATTTCACAGGTTGGTTACTGCTCTGGGACACGGGGCTGATGTAGTGCTCCACTGGGCACTACCAGATGTCAGGATTTTACCAAGACCCATTGAACAATATTATGACATAAGAGTCATAATTCTGTTACTTCTGCAGATGATCGCCTTTGCCTTAAAAGCTTTCACGGCAAAACGTGAACATTGATATTAGACCCCATTTTCGCTTACTGAGTGTGAATGACTGTCTCTGTCCTGATTGTCAACCCGGTGTCATGGTCCATTGCACACATCTGATGGTATGCAGATCAAGGTTGAGCCCCCGTTGTGCAGTGGTGTGGCATTCGGTTGCTGATTTTCCTGAGTCTAGTTACCTTATCTTTAAAAGAAAGTTAATTTACCAAAAAAAAAAAAAAATCAAATAGGTTTGTTATCAAACTTGAGCAAACTTGAGGTAATACAAGTAAAAGGAACATTTAATAAGTGCTGAATAAACTTTAGTTCTGTGCATTAAGCATATTTTAGTCTGCATTCAAGAACCTCGTAGACACCTCAGGGCTGTGGAATCTGCAGGTTAACTGCATATGGTGATGTTTAATTATTTATTTGAAGGATTGTCCTCTTGTTCTTACATCATTTGGTTACAGTGAAGATATGTCTTGCAACCATTATCTTCCCACATACAAATCTGTGCAAAATAAGTATCATAGAGATACACAAATAATATAACATGATTTTGATATAATACAATTACGTTGCCATAATCCAAGTGTGAAGACTCTTAGGCATTGAAAAGTGTAAACAAACAAAAAAAAAATACAAAAGCAAATGAATTAATTCTCATAGTGGCAAGTGAAACATCCTCTGAAGATGATATTATAATATATTTTCTTTTTCAAGACAGGTTAATTTTCTATCAAAATCAGCTCTATAGTTTCATTTCTGTTTTCTCGGAACATCAATATTCATGAAAATCAAGAAACTTGATTGTGTTGAAGACCTACTATGTGCAAGAACAAAGGGTAGATACCCTCAAAGAGGGGTTTCATATAAGGTGATTGAGAATCTTGAACTGGGAGAGCATGTGAAGTAGTTAGATGGGAATTGATGACACACTCAATCTTCAGTTGTCATTGCTTCTCAACTGCTGTCATCAAATAGTGTTTTATCTTAAATAGGAGTGAAAAACCAGCTTAAAACTGGTTTGCATGCACTCAGACCAGAGAACCTAGAGGACTGCATTGATCTATTGTCCTAAGTCTTTCCAGCCACCGTGCCTCAGTTTACCCATGTAGTGCATATGAAGAAGGGGAGCTATCTAGCTGGAATCTTATTTCCAAGAGGATTTTTGATGCACTGAGAAGACTCAGGTTGACTGTACCCAGAGATGAAAGCCAAGCTGTATTGGCTATGAAGGCAGTCAACAGAATATCATATTATCATTTCCAGGAATTAATACATTTCTACTAAAAATACAAGTAGAGAAGCGGATAGGTCAGAGCATGAAACAGCTCAACTCAAAAAACAACAGATTGTTAAGAAATAACAAGTCCTAAAGGACCAGAGGGTGAAGAGTATGATTAACAGGAACCTTTTTGACTCTATAAGGTGCCAATTTACTATAGAAATAACTGCATTATAATCACCAATGACTTCTCCGTCTTGTTTTGTGTCTTTTATTCCTTTGAAGGTGCCACCAAAAACGTTTAGTATTTCAAAGTCTGCCTTGAAGACTGCTCTGGAGGATTTGCTGAACTAGAAAATTAGGTGGGATCAGACTAATAAAATGTTCTTTCAACGAGTCATCCATGGGGATGTGGAAGAGTTTTATTAATTAGAATCAGGTTTTTTGTGGGGGAGGGATTCTGTTGACTGATATTTTAGCTAGCATTTCTCTCTTTTACCACAGTTTTTTTTTTTAAAGGAAGGGACTTAAGCTGTGTGATCCATTCTCTCTCCCAGTCACTACTCTTTCCTTCCTCAGAGCTGTTTCTTTCTACTCTGGCTTCCATGGAGGATGGGACCCCTCAGGGCAATCAATGTTGGATGTGACCTGTGAGAAATACCCAAAACCAGATGAGTTGGGCCTGATGGGAGACCATTTGATACTTCTGTTGTAGCAGTTTAAATGAAGTATTAGCTAGCCTAGACAATCCTCTAGAGTCTTGGAATGTGGGAGGGAAAGATATTCTTATAATACTGTGAATATCCCCAAAGTGCTGAAGATCTGGCCAAAGGTAATATAATCCACATCCTTTGACGGGGGGGGGGGGGAGCTTAGGCAACCCCCCCTCCCCACCGAACCTCTCTTGCTCCCCTGTGAAGGATTCTGCCCTGTCTGCTGGCAAATAGCATAAGAAAGGGGGTTGGGCAGTGTCAGGCTCAACAGTTGGCAATGGGGAATCTGGTGATCTTACTCCCTTCCTCACAGGTGGTTATGCAGATAAGGACACTCAGACTACTCCCTGATATGCCAGGAAGTCTTCCATGCACGTGGGATACATTTTCTCTTTTGAGTAGCTCAGAGGACCAAATTTTTTCAGTCAACTGACTCTGAGTTTATATCAAATGTTCATAAACTATAACACCATTTACAAGTATTTTATGATCCTAAGTCATCTAGGCATTTACAACTTGACTCTTGAGTTGAGTAGTCTGCACGCATTTCTTATGGAGAATTTATAACAAAGTATTTTTATGGGAAATTATAATAATTCGGGCCTTTCCTATGCAGACCCATTTATGCAGTCAGACCAATGAGCTCGATTTGAGAGAGGTCGTGTCTCACCTGCAGACCTCTGCCAATAACATCATGGTTAATTGCCTCAGGTACCTCTCATCAGCCTAGCGCTTCATGGTTTTCCAGTCATACATACTAGAAAGGTTTTGTAGATAAAGTATGAGCGGAGAAAGGCATTATGTACATTAGTTGAAATTGGCATCATGTTGCCAAACTGTAATAAGCCTTAGGGGGGCTCAGTGTTGAAACTACTCAATTGAATGCTGCAATTTCCCATAACAATTTTAAAGGCCTGCAGGCATGCTCCAGTCATAGCTGGATCTTTCAGTTAACACTCTATAACATGACCCCAAAGTCTCATTTACATCACAGCAATTAAAATATATTCCACATTACATGTTTACTACTACAGACTGTCGAAGGAACCCAACAAAATGAGGCTATTTTCCAAAAATAATCATGGAAATCTTTATGTTCACAATTTCTTATGTTCACTGTGCGATAGAGGGTCACCATGAGGGTGAGGGGGTGGAGGGAGGGGCAAGCTAGACTAATAACAACTTGAAGACTTTGCTACTTGGTGACCCATGTGAAACTAGGTTAGCAGCCTCTTTCTGGTTCAGAGGTGACAGGTGTCTGTGATGCAGAATAATTATTACTAGCATTGCTAACTGGTCTCCTACTGGTAGGTAACACGGCGGGACCAGAAATTAAATGAATATTAAAACAAACAATATACCTCCTGGATGTGGAAGTGTTGCCTTCCTAGAAGAAGTATGGATGGGAAGGTGATGGAACGGTATGAGAGCACACACCCACAGAAGATGATACCACAAATAACCATTCATAGTCTCTCCTCAGAGAGATGACACTCTTTGCCCCAGTATGCCACTCAATGGAACTTAAAAATCCTCCTGGCCTGTGGATGGCCCTGAAGATAATGAATGGATAGCAGAACTATGTCCTCATGAGATGAAAAGTGAAGAGAATGATTTGAAACCAAAGGTACCATAGCCGGCATTCAGCCAATGTACTTGGCAGTGACTATTGCTTTCCAGCCATGCATCCCTTTCACGATACAGATCAAACAGACCTACTCCACATTGGGTTCTTTTTGCCCATGAAACAGCAGGCTCATGTTGCCCGTGATACCACAGACTCAAGCAATCCCCAGCCTCAGCTTCCCAGGTAGCTGGGATTACAGGCGTGCACCACCACGCCCAGCTATTTTTTGGGGGGACTAGGTCTCCCTATGTTGTCCTGAGTGGTACTCGAACCGTGATCCCCAGCCTCAGGCGCTTCATAGGCTGAAGCTTACTGGCATGAGCCACCATGCCCGGCTCTACTCCACATTGTTGTTGCAGTTTGGTATTTATGATGTAGCCGCAACTGACTAGCTCACGTTAAAGTGCGGTTTCTCGTGACTGTCTAGAATACATCACCCAGGTAGGAAGGGCAGTGGCCAGAGTCCAGCCCCTTTCACTTGGCTGGCGGTCAATGGAAAACACAGGCGACAGGATTCTCCCCAAGCCTGTGGAATGCGCCTGCTGGAAGAGCCCTTTTGTGGGCAGGAAGCACCTGGAAAGAATCCTGTTTCAGCGGACCTGTGAGAAAGCAGCAATTTTATATGCTGCCTGGATCCATTGTAACCTCCGCTGTGCCTTCTCACTACCACTCTAAGAGCATGGAAAGCAGTTTTTGGTCAGGTCTTATTCCAGAACCTCTGCGCAAGTGACAAAAAGGGCTTCCTTTAAGTAGCCCCTTCGTTGGGGAGCTTGCTTGGGTCATAGCAGAGTTACAGCCCCAGTGGCAGAATTGGCCAAGGTGAAGCCCAGTACTCCTGGTTCATGTTTTGATGCACCTATTTGTCTTTATGTTCTTTACATAGAACATCCAGGAAATCCAGAACCACTCGTGGGCTGCACTTTTCCTATTTTCACTTGGCTATTTGACAGTGTTTGTATAGTCATACTACTAGAGTGTGTTCACATAAGCACTTGGAGGTGGTTGACTAAACTTGAGGTGTCAAAGCAATGCATTTCCACACAGCCTGTGCTCAGTCAAGCATATTGATAGCTCGCCATAGAGCTGCATTACATTTATTTGAAAATGAACAATAAACACCAAAGAAGGAAAAGAGCAAAGAGAATAGAATCCCTCAGGGTCAAGTGTCCACTGCTCGCCAACGTGGCTATGAATGGGAGCCCTTAGTCCCACGCTCCTAGAGACCCAGTCCAAACTTGACCTGGTCCCTATAGTACCTGCACTATGGGGCTACTTAGGGAATTTCCGTGTTCTTGGGGGGCAAACCCAATAGTAGGATGGAATCCAAAGGTGGTTTGAAACCCTGAAGCAACTCTGAAACTCACCTGCCCCCCTACTGTTTCACCGCTTCAAGGAGGAAGTAGGGTTTGAGAATCTCTGCCCACATCTCCTTCTTCTCCCCCCACCCCAAGAGAACCTATGTTAAGCAAGACTCACCTCAGCACTGAAGCTGAATTTCCTGCTCGCCGGGGGTCCGTGGGGAAGGTGCATTTTGGCTGCTTTGGTGCTTTTCAGACTGAGATGAAAATAATCTGGTGGGCAGCGCGGAGTGTGTATGTTTATTATAGTAATTTTGCCTGTGGGTTCCGGAGCCGTGAATAACTGCAGTTAGACTTTATTCTCCAAATACTTGTGGGTAGTTATCTGGTCTCCACCTAGTTGTTACTAAAATAAACCTCACCTTGGTCTTCCCAACTAGAGACTCTTAATCAGGTTCATTGCTCCTCTTGAAAGTCTGCCTAGCATTTGCTGATGGCTTTCGACGAAGATGTAAATATTTGGATAACATTACAAATGAAATCATTTTGAAATGATTGGTGTGGGAACTCTTGCTTCCTCAACGAGGGCAGCGTGTTTCTGAATAACTTCATAAAAATTCAAAGCCCAAATTCCAGGCAGATGCTCAGCTAAATACCAGGTCCATGCCACACATGAAACCCTCAGCTTTCAACCTTGTTGGATGGAGCTTGTTTTGTACGGTCTCCTTCCCGGCTTGATCAGGCATAGTGACACATTATTCTTAGACACTGGACAGAGCTTCTCAATTTAATTGTATTAACTGGTGCTTATCAATGTTGTATGTTCACTTTTAGGGCTTTGTCACTTTTGATCTCAACATTGGCTCTGCAGGAAAGATATTGTATATGCATTTAAAAGAACAGAATACGGGAAACCAAACCTCAGTGAGTTTAAGTAGCCTCTTCAAGGTCATACGTCATGTAGATTGTAAATTGTGGAGCTAAATTTTAGAACTAGATATGTCTGGTTGGAAACCTCTTCCATATTACCCTCCTCCTTAGTTATATTAATATCATTTTTGTTGTTAAACATCCAGACGAGAATATGTTGCTTCAAAATCGTATTTCTCTCACTGGTGTCTTTTCTTCTGCATGAGGTTGATGTGAGGCAGGTTTTCTCAGGGTGGTCAAAATGTAAACAAACTCTACATTACATCTGTGTAATGTAGCTCAGCATCCCCTTTGCTTTTGGGAAGATGTCCTATAGTTTCATCAAATGTCCAGGAGCCACCTCATTGTCCAGCATTTGGCCACATGTCTCTGCTTGAACCAATCCTTAAGGCTCATTGCAGGCCATACCTCTACTTCAGGATCTTTCCACTGGACACTCTGGAAACCAGTGTGGGAGAGAATCATTTATTCAGGGGGATACGGACATATAGAAACAAGTCATGTGACCAAGAAGACCGTGCTGTAGGAGCGCATCTCGCATTTCCTGGTTTGGGTTTGTCTGTTTCGCGTTGCTCATTTCATAACCAAACCACCCGGATGGAAAATAAGCAAAGGGAATTGTGAGTGGTTTCTCCACTGAAACTCATGATGTCACCCTGAGGTATCATTCATTCTTCCTTAGCTATCTTTTCTCTGAAGAAGGTTGATAATGTTTCCAATGTATTTTATGTTTTTAATTAGGTCTTGAGTTTTACACCTTTTTCACTCCTCAGGTGAATTCCTCGTAGTGTTTAGTTTTGCCTCCCATCCCCCACTTCCCATCCAGTACCTCGCTCACTTCCTCCATTCTGGCTTTGTCGCTATCTTGCTTCAGTTTATCAGACTTTGCTGTCATTTCTTTCTCTTTTTTTTTTTTTTTTTTTTTTGTCTTTGGTGGTTGTATATTGCTTCAACACCCTCTGTTTTAACATTTGTAGATATAATCCAGTACTTAATAAATTCACAGTTACACTGAAATATGTTCAAATTTCTTTTGGCTACCTCCTGATTCCATCACCTTAGCTAAGTCTGTTAATCTCTCTGAATCTTAGTTCTCTCCTGTGAAAATGGGGTTTATAATTCTTACCTAGCAAGGTTGCTGTGAGGATAAGTGAGGTCATATATATGTAAAGCACCTGACATATTTTAAGCACTCAATAAATAATCAAGAATAAAATTAATAATTCATCAAAGAGCTTTTATGTCCACTCTTAAAGACAGGACTATGCACAGCACTTAGGAAAAGAGAACCAGCTCTTCATTTAAGGTCATCAACTGCCCACAGCAACCCCAACTTTCACCAGGTCAGTCACACCCACCTGTAAAGTCACTTTTATGATAGAGCAGACTATTGTTTTTCAGGCATCTAATTGCTTATTTTTCCTCATTGTGACTTAAGGTTTGAACTTGAAGTTGATGCTACACAGGTTTCAAAGTCTGGCAACTCTTCAAAAAAAATAAATGGGAGAGCACCTCTTAGGAGCATGAATCTCAGTCTTTGGTTATTTAACTTGAAAACTTATATCCCTCTCTTTTTGCCTCCATGCTGTCATTTTTGAAACTGACAAGTAACATAGCCATGATGAGCTGTTGTTTGGAATAGAGATGCAGAGTGTAAAACACCTAGAATTTAATGTTAAATAAATAGCTGGCTTTTAGAGTTTAATAGATGGAGGTTCCTGTTATTCTTGAATATTTGACTGTGGTTGGGATGTCCTCTGATGTGGGCACACTCATTTGAAGGTGTAACGATGCCTATTCCAATCTGAGTGGTACATCTGGAGTGATATCAAAGTTGTCTCTTTGGTTGTTTTGTAACCTGTGTGTGTTGGAGGCCATTTGGATCTCACAGTATCATCTACATGACACATAACTGTTTCTTTGATTTTTTCCCTCTGAACCAGATAATTATTACTGGCAAAACTTTCAAAAGCCTGGCTCGTGATGAAGCACAGGTGAATAGAGTGGTGGCCTCTATATTCAGGGCTCTGGTAGAAACCATTATAAAAATGAATAAATAGACATGATGGATATTGGTTGATCCAGGCATGCAGACAGATGGAGAGATATTATTTGCACTTTCCCCTAAAGGTCTGCAAGCTAGGAAAACTGCATTTAGCTCAGTTGTATTAGATTCTTGAATGGTGCCTTTTCCCATCTCTTCTAAGTATAGAGACTATGACCTTCTCCTGAACTTCTTGTGCCTTTGCAATAACCACAGACTACACAGCTGTATTAATATATGCATTGCATTTATATTACTGGTGTCCATAATTTCTGTCTGGAATAACAGAATCATTTTTAATTTCAAACAATACAAGTGAATTGCTTTATTTAAATCACAGACTATCTCCCCTCTTTGTATCACCAAATAAATTAGCCTCGTTATCCACATTTTTTTCTTTTTAGATCATTTCCAGTGTCTGTTTCCTCCTATGTATAAATAAATTTGAAAGAATTTTTAATGATTTGATGAGATTTAAGCCACTTTTCTTATAGCCTGGAGCACTGTTCTATATATTTTCCAATTAAAATTTTCCAGTATTCACACTTATTCAGTAGCTATTTAAATGTATTGTTCTTATTGTCTCATTATCTTGGTTTGCATATTTGCTATCAGTGGTACAGTAAGAAAAAATAGTTTTGAATTTTCAAACAGTAAGTTTTCCATTGATTATTTTTAAAGAAAAACATTGATAACTTACATGAAAATGTTCATAATATTTTAACTAAAATAGGTCTCATGATCATCTACTTTCAGTACAACTGAGATAATGCATGCATGCATGCACACATAGGTATGGAAAAAGCCTGTAATGAAAATATCAAAATATTACAAGGCCAGAAATTGTTGACTCAGTTGTATTTTCTAGTTTCACAAAGAACAAATATTACCACTAAATATTTATTTTATTGATAAAAAGTAAGAATTGTTAGTATCATTGAATAATATTTAGGAACGAAGCACTACTGTTTTTTCTGCCTTGGTAGATAACCCTCTTCACCCACCACTCAAGCCAGCAACTTGGTATCAATTCTCCTCTTTCCCTTTTCTTATTCTCATTTCTGTATATCACAGGTATTACTGATATCTAACTACCACTCAAAACCGTTTACTTCTCTAAATTCCTGCTGCTATTTCAGGCTCTTAACCCCAGCTATCCTCCTCTTGCTTGGTCTTATGCAAAAATTTGCCAGTTTTTCCTGCTCCCACTCCAGATCTCTTTTTTTTATTATTCTCCACACATAAATCAGAGGGATCTTTCCATCTGTAGCATCCTCTGTATAACTCTCAAATGGTCATCTATTATTGGTGGCATATGGATGAGACTGTTTATGAAGATCTGTATGTGGTCCTTGAGTTCCATCTCACACCTGTCTATTCATTCACTCTTGCCCAGTCCCATTTACATTTGTTCACCAAATCCTTCTAAACAGCATTTTATATTTCACATATATATATATTTTTAATATATATTCACTTATGTATGTAATTTAACTATTTAACCTCTCTGACATCTTCAAATTGAAAGGGACAAGGTGACTCTCATCTTGTCTGACATGTGTGCTAAATGAACAAAAAATTAATGATATCTATTATTCTGCACAATTTCATGTCAATGCATGAAAATCCAGTGCAGCTTTAAAATTGTTCCGAAGTAAACCTCTCTTATCTCTTGTTTTTCATCCAGTCTGACAATCTCTGTCTTGTCATTGATGAGTATAGATCATTCATATTTAATGTGAATGTTAATATGGTTAGACTCTTTCATTAATTTACTTTTAACCTGTTTATATATTTGGATTTGATTTTTTTCTAGACACAACATAAAACTAGATTATATTTAAAATTTCACATGAAGACCTGTGCATTTACTGGAGTGTATAGGTCATTTATATTTGGTGTGATTGGTTTAATTAGGTTTAAATTTAATATGTTGCTATTTGCTTTCAATTTGTCCTATGTTCATTGTGTCTCTTTTCCTTTTAATTAACTAAACTAATTTTATTCCATTCTTTCTTCTTTTTTAAAAACTTATTAGCCCTAACTTATATTTTAGTGGTCGCTTTAGGGTTTAACTCTTTGTCTTTAAGATAGTACAGTCTATCCTGAGGTGATTTTATGCCATTTCACACATCCTACAGAAAAAATTAAAACATACACTTTTGTTTCTCCCCTCTTTCCTTTATGCTACTATAGCAATAACTTTTACTTACCTATATATTATAAACTACAACATACAATTTTATAATTTCTCTTTAAACTGTCATCTATAGTTTAAAGATATTAAATAATTAAAAAAAGCATTTTATGTATTTAACTATGTTTCTACCATTTCAAACACAAAGTTTTCTATTTTAACCCAATGTTATTTTTGTTCTGCAATGGAGTTTCTTTTTAAATTTCTTGGTGAGAGTCTTTTGGAGATCAACTTTCATATTCAGGAAAAGTTTTTTTTTTTTTTCACTTTCACATTTGAGAGATAATTTCATTGGATATATAATTCTAGGGTGATGACTTTAAGTATCACCCTATTTTCTTTAAATATCTTTCTTTCTTCATGCTTTTTGCTTATATTATTTCAAATGAGAAAGCCTGTATGTAATATGCCCATGGTATATCAGATTCATCAAACTTTTTCCATGTCACTGACTTTTGAACCATCAAATATTTTGTTGTAATCTTATTTACTTTTTTATGTTTGGAGTTTGTTGACTTCTGTAAGTTTAGAGTGTTTTTGTAGTTTGAGAATTTTCCAGCTATGATTTCCTCAGTAATTTTCCTATGTGAAAAATTACCTCAAAATTACCTCTGTATTCTTTTTCAGAGATTATAGATGCATCTCTATTATTCTGTTTTAGTTAGTCCCACATCTTACTGATGGTAGACTTACTTATTTTTTCTCTCTGCTTCATTTCTTTTGTTTAGTTTTCATTATGATATCAGTTCTTTAACCTTTTCTTCTGCAATGTCTAATCCCCATTATTGAGATTTCATCTCATACATGGTAGTTTCATCTCTGGAAGGGTTTTTTTTCTTGATCTCCCATGCCTCCATGTAACTTTTTTTAATATAGAATGCAGTAATAATAAAGGTTTTTCATGTCTTTGTCTGTTGATTCTGACACATATGGTTTCAGCTGATTGACTTGTCTCATCATTATTTTCCTTGGCATTTCTGCTCATCTTTCCTTGGATGACATACATTGTGATTTTACCTGTTTCATGATGAGTATTTTTGAATGTCTTATAATTATTGAGCTTTTTTTCAATAGGACAGTTAAGCTATTATCAGTTTGATCCTTTCAGGTCTTGCTGGTAAGACTTTTTAGATCAAACCAGAGCCATAATTAGCCTATTGCTCATGATTCTGTACAACTGAAGCAATGTCACTATGTGTGTATTTCCTAATCTATTGCAAAGATTTTCAAGTCTGATTGGGACTATATACTCTCGTTGTCCTTGTTTTAGATATATTTCCTATAATTTAGTGGTCCTGTAGGTGTGCAGTTTTCTCCCACAGGATATTTGGTAGTACTTGGTTTTTTGTTTGCTTGTTTTTATCACAACCAGGATTGTTAATCTCTTGGTAGAGATTAAGACTACTGAGAGGCATCATATGATAGGTACCCTCTAATAGATTTCCAAAGAAATCTATGTCATTTCTAATATATATCAATAATGCTGGGTTTAAAAATCCCTGCTACAATCCTTTCAAATCATTCCTTCTTTAGTTTTTAGATATCTCCTCACATGTGTATGTTAATCAGTAGACTGTGAAATATTCAAGAAGGACCATCTTCAGACATCCGGAATTTTTTCTCTTTATTCTCAACACTTTATTCTACAAATTCTTACCATCTGTTCTATTGAAACTTCAACTCTTTATCCTTCACTTAGGAAACTGGCTGGCTCTTCCTGGCATCTTCCTCTTAGGGCTGCAGCCTCAAAACTCATGGCAATAAACAAGGGTATTCAAGTGTCATCTTGGTTGTTTCCCATTCCCCTAGGCTCACCATCCTTCACTGCCTAATGGCAGGATTTGTCCTGTCTGTCCTGTTGATATTTTAGAGAGATGGGGAAATCAAGTTCTTGTTGTTCCATCTTGGCTGGAAGCAGAAGTTGCTTTTGGCTTATTCTTGCTATCAGATGGTCTCTTTCTCTCATTCCATCCTTCAAGAAAGCAACCAGCATGGTTTTAATCTCCTCACCCACTAAATATTCTCTGTGTGTACTTTTCTCTGTACCTGTGTCACCTCAAAACGTTACTTTTGTTACTCTTGTTATACTTCTCTTACATATATTTCTTTTAACAATTTTATTTAAAGTTTAACTTTTCCCCCAAAATATAATAGCCTGATTCCACTGCATTTATCTATTAGAAATTTTAAGCTCAAATTTTTGTTAAACCTGAATTTAACATTACTAAGGAATCATCATAGTATGATTGTATATTAGTAATTAATTATTATGATTCTTTAATTTGTAGATTTTTCTCAGGAAACAAAATTTTCTCTAAAATAAGCAGTAGTAATTGATTTTACCTTGTGTTCAACTGACATCAAACTTATTACATAAGAAAAGCTTTGAAATCCTTATAATATGAAAACTTGTATTTTGACCAGCAAACAATACTAACTTATTAGCAAAGATATGAATTCTGAGTCATAAAAGGCAAACATTTCTTATTCATGATGGCATTCAGGAATTTGTAATTCTTACAGAAAATACATCACTGTAAAGCTTGAACAAGTTTGGATCCTTTGGGTTAAGATATTTCTTTTTATCCCTGTTGCTAGAAAGACACATAAACTAATGAAAATTTAGAAGTACAGTTGATATTCGATATGTTTATTATATGCCTGATAAATTGTGATCACTGGCATTAAGGGTTTTCAAAGACATACAAATTCCAATTAAAATTCTAACTTTCCTGCTATCAAAGTTGCTAAGATTACATTTTATAGAGAAATTTGACACAATATTTGTTATCAATTAAAAATAGTTTGGCATTAAAAAAGTCAGTTTACTTTGTAAGGGTACAATTTTTAAAATGTTTCTTTGTAATTAGGAATATATTATGAAACAAAGTAACAAACATGCTGATTTCTATGGCCAACTTTCAAAGCATGTATGAATAATATTTCTGAAATGGAGGTTATGATCCCCCTACTCTAGTGTCTATAGATCAGGGAGTACCTGTACATTCAGTCAGCCAAATATTTTACAATATCTTGAGGAAAAAAAAAAAAAACAAATAATAAAATTTAGTAATTTGCTTTAAGACCAGCTGAATGTTTCAGTGCTATGATGAGTAGCTGAGCTGTTTTATTAAAGAGCTAAATAGAAGTGTAGTCAAACTAGATTGATATTGTTATATCATTAGCTCAATCCAATGTTTTGGTTCAATCAAATGTTTTAGAACAACTTTCTTGTGATAGTTTTCCTTATGTTTCCAGAGGCCTAGCTCACGGATACAGCTAAGATCTTGTTCATTCAATACTGAATGCTGTATCCCTCCACAGTAATTCTCTACCTCGTTAGGACTGAGCATCAAAGTGCTTCACAATTTAGCGTTACTTAGGCAGCTGCATTTTTTAAACTTTCTCATCTTCAGCCTTGAGTGCAGCAGATAACATAGCAACTGCCTTTTGAAGTCATATTGAACTCATCGACTCCCATCAGAAACATATCAGTAGTTGCAAGCATTACAGTGTAGATTAAATCCTTCACGAGTTTGAACTATACACAAAGGTAGAAAGATGGATGCAAAGGAATTTTTATTATGTGGAATGTCTAAGATCAAAATGTCTTTGTCTTTGATGGCATATTTGAATACAAGGCCTTGAGTAATCACTGCACTTTAGAATTGCTTCACAAATGAAGAAAAGTCATAGATTTGGTTGCTCTCAAAAGCGCTGGAGTCCTTTATCTTTTGCTACTATCTTATTAACATTTAATTGGTATTGATTTATAAATATTGGTTACATTAATCCAAGGGTGAATCTTTACCAGAAATGAGATATGTGCATACTACTTAGAGAACGTATTGACATTCTATTTTGTGCTATTATAGAAATGTATCATGGACTAGCTGATAAAGAGATTTTTTATATTCAGAGATACAAAGGGACAAAGAAAGACAGAATGAAAATACATAGATACTAACTCAGGCATAAGTCAGTTGTTGTTTTTTTTCCCCAAAAGAGGTTCCATATAGTATATAGTTTAGCATTTGCAGACCAAGAGTTTCTCTTTACTAGTTTCCTAGGACTGCAGTTACAAATTCCCACAAATTTGGTGTCTTCAAAACAACAAAGCTTATTCTTTCACTTCTAAAGAAAAAGAAGTCTGAAAACCATGATGCTGTCAGGGCCATGTTGCCCCAGCAGTTCAGGGAAGAAGATCTCCTATGCCCATCAAAACATTGGTGTTTGCCTGGAGCCCTCGGCATTCCTTGACTTATAGTCCCTCATTTCGATCTCTGCTCCTTCCACATGGCCTTCTCACCTGTGTGTATGTCTCCATATCCAAAGCTCCCTCTCTTTCACCTTATAAAGACACAGGTCATTGGATTTATGATCCAATACCACCTGGGAGCACCTCCTCTTAACTTGACTATATCTGCAAGGACCATATATCCAATTAGCCACACTGACAGATATAGACTTTAAGAAATCATTTTGTAAGACACAGCTCGCCCCTCTACGCATTCTGCTGCAACACAATCAGTGCTGTCTTTGTAGCCGGAATATAGTCGAAGATATTGCATAAACAAATGATGTGCTATGTTCCAATACATCTTTATTTATGGGTCGGATTTGGACAGAAGACCAGAGCTTTCCAATGTCTGATCTAACGGAAGCAAAGCCATAGCAGAAGGGAAAAAATTTCCCTTGTTTTAATCAGTCCATTTTTAAAAAGTAAAAAATGCAGACATATATGTATATATAGTAACATTTATTTTAAAATAGATGTCACCTTAGGGCAATAAATGAAACTTTTATAATTATTTCAAATCCCAAAGCTCTATTACTAAAAATGTTTGACTTGTAATATTTTCTGGTCAATTAAAAGCTTTTTGATGATCATTTAGTTCTAAAATGCTATCTGGCTTTTCCTGCAAAGAGATCAAGGCTATTTTTAAAACAAGATTTTCTTTGAGTTCCAATGTTATATACTCTTCTTAGAAAGATTGCCCTGTGCCCCAGCCCCCAAATGTATACTACACAAGGGGTGTTATTATTCAATAGAGTATCCTCAGACACCCTAAGACATAACAGTCATTCCATAAATATTTATCTAAAGTAACTTTAGATGGTTGGAATAAAGAGAGTGAACTGATGTGTTGTTGTTTTTATACTGCTGTATAAAAATAGTCTCTGTCACAATACCTCGAAATTATTTATTATCTTAAACAGAAAGAAAGGCTATAATAAGTGAAACTCAATTTCTATTAAGAACAATTGGAAAATTCTAAGAGAATAATGGAATAATGAATCAGAATAGCTCCATGAAAAATAGTAGTTATAAAGAAAAGTCAGGTTCATGGAGAGTCAAGATGCTTTTCAACAGCAAGGTAAAATAATAGCAATGTCAGCAGTTCCTCAAATAGCATCATTCAATGCGGTCTTCTTATAACAATGATGTGAAGAAAGGACTCCCAACATATGTTGAATGAAACAATGGGCCTGATTTTTCGTTATGCATGGTTTCTCTTGAAGTTTTCAAGACCTGAAGGCCTGAAGTCGGGAGTAGCTGTGCTTTTAACTGCCCAGCTCAATAATAGAAATGCAGAGGCATCTCCACCTCAGCTAACCATTTGCTGGTAATATATGTGTTGAGCAGGTGTAGGTTGATCAGAGAGACAGCAGGGAGAAGCAGTTAAAATGTCTCCAAACACAGGCTCTGGAACCTGAGTTATCATCCAGAGAGCTGTGCTATCTTCCCAGAGCTGGATAGAAGACAACTAGCAGAGGTGAAACTACAGAAGGTAGAATGTCATGCAGAAAGAGTCAGGGGTGGTTGACAGCTTAGAAGTAAGCTGAGCCAAAAGCAGAGACTCAGAATCAGCTTGGGGACCTCCTATTAGAGACACATGAAAGACAGTGATGACGTGTACAATGACAGCCAAGGATGAAGAGAGGAACATGCCAAAGAAGAAATGCCCATGATAGCTCAGAGATGTGCAATAGACAAGAAGAACTGGACCCCAAGGAATCATTTGTTTCAAGTTGACGATGGACTCTTGTGAATGAAACCGGAGTCTCGGAAAGAAGTGGGATAGGAGAGACAGGGCTGAAGAGAGACATGCAGGGTCTTGGCAAGAAAAGAAGACAGAAAAGGATCATTTCAAATACTGATGGGTTCTGGTCAAGTCTTCTTTTATAGCCCCTGAGTGCTGTACAACATATGTCCCTCTTCTTCCCTGTCAGTTGAGCAAACTCAGGGAAAAGAGAGAAAACAAGAAAACGCAATTCACGTTGCTCCTTCTGACTTATCCTTGCTATCAGTATACAAGAGAAAGGAACCTACCAAATAACCACTTGACTTGTCTTAAATATCAGACAATCATTGAATCGGTTAATTTCCTAGAGGAAAATATGCATTTGAAGCAGCAGTGTATGAGAAAAAACCTCAAAATTATCCAATTCAAGATACGTAGATCCCTGAGGTGTGCGAATTGTGTCCACTGAAGGAAAAGCAATTGACAACAGAGAATAAAATGTTCAATATATTTGACAAAATTTCAATCTGAAGGAGCACTGATAGGCCCCTGTGGACTAAAATAATTAGAAAAAAAAAGTAAATGTTTTTTGGGGGATAAAAAGTTTGTGGGGGGAATTTATTTGTGAGTGAAGGAAAAGGAAAAGCTACAGGAGAAAAGTCCCACCATGGAAAATTTAACGAACACACAGAGGTCAGCTAGCGGGCTTCTGTTGTGAAATCTGAGCGAGCTTCCTTCCTTCCTTCCTTCCTTCCTTCCTTCCTTCCTTCCTTCCTTCCTTCCTTCCTTCC
>PVHY01010973.1:0-49756 GCA_004024945.1 Uropsilus gracilis | reverse complement strand
AATAAAAGGAATGAACAATTAAAAAAAGAGAGAAAGAACAAACCAAAACAGAACCCCAAATGACCACCAGGGACCCATTGTTGGACCCTCAAACATCAATAATAACTCTAAATGTCAATGGGCTAAACTCATCAATCAAAAGACATAGAGTTGCAGACTGGATTAAAAGACAGAACCCAACATTCTGTTGCCTCCAAGATCTCAAATATCTAATGATGCAAGTGTACTTATAAAGAATGAATTTGTCGGCATTTGTTGTTTATAATAACAATAATAGTAACAACTTTTACAAGCAGAGGTTTTTGTAACTTTATAGCAGACATCCATTGTGAGTATATATTTCTATTTTAAAAAGTGGTAGTTTTTAAAAATACATGGAATTTTTTTAGATGCCATATCTTGCTAAATAATGAACACCATCATATCTACTACATACATTTCAATGACTGTTTAAATGCTTGTTGGTCACAGTGGAATGTTGATAAAACAATATCCACTCTTAAGCAATTCACAAGGTAAATCTCAGAACTCAGCCAAAAGAAACTACATTAAAAAAATATTTCCCAGTTATTAGTTTATAGAAAAAAATAAAAGATGTGGTTTGTATTCTAGAAACTCAAACTTTGCTGTTGCTAATGAAATCTGGTTGTACCTAAGAATCATATAGGGTACTTTTGAAATTATCCCATAATTCCATAATCTAGGATCCTTCCAAAAAAAAAAAAAAAAGGACAATTAGTATTGGGGATCAGATACAATCACATTTAAGAAGTGCTTATAGGTCTGATTGGACATAAATAAAATGTGACAGACTGAATTAAAAGTGTAAACAAAATGTTATAAGAATGCAGCTACATCAGTGCAGAGCTGCTGTCAATGTTTAGAGAGGATTTTGCCATAATCATAAATTACACAAGAGTCACTAGTTGTCCTGTCTTGTCTCAGATCTATAATTTTCTTGTCTTGTTTTCTGGGACTAATAGTATTTAATACTTCTGAGTTCTTGTCTGGGTTTCATGTTCTGTTGAATATCCTTTCTTCCCTATGACATAGATTTCATATTCTAGAACATTATTTTTTTTAAAGTCTTCAGTGTGCCATACAAAATGACCCCTTTTTCTTGTTTGTGTTGTCATTAGTATTTCTTTTATTTTTAAACCTTGTGTAGCCACTGATTTCTGTTCAGATGATTTCGGTTTTGACATGTGTTCTCTTGGGTATTTGTTTTCCAAGCTCAGGCTTTAAACTCTTCATCAGATTTACTTATTTTTCCTATTTTATGCAAATATCTCATTGCCTTAGGGGAATTCCCTGATCTCATGAACAGTGGTGCTGCTCCAATGTTAATAGTGAAAGTTTCACACTTCATTTTCAGATGTGAAATCTCATTACATTTTACAGAATTGTTTGGTTTCCTAACACTGTTTTACTTTCCACTTTCTTCATTATACTGTTAGTTATTACTCATTTGTTTTCTACCATCTAAAGCTCTGTTGGTCTTTCTTCTTAGTTATCTTCTTTTTGTATGTACTTGTTTATTGATATCAACTTGTATTTTGCAGATGTGAAAAAAATAACTGTTAAGTCATCGTACTGTTAAATAGAAGTTTGAATTTAATAGCTGTCTCAATTTCTATCAGGGAGATACATTTATCAAGATTTTATATACTAATAGCTAAACATAAATGATGCCTTAAATTATCATATAAACTACACATGTATAAAAATTATGTGTGAATATGTTCATCCCAATTGATTATAGTGCACATTGTAGTGTTAGAGTGTCATCATGAGTTCAAAATTGCCAAGCTGTAAATAAATGTTAAGTTTAAACTAAACTGAGTAAAGGCTTACGAGTAGTTAATAAATCCAAAGAATGATTTATTTACCATTCTAGAATTTTATGCTGTTTAATTCCCCTACTTGCATCCTGTATTCCCCAAAAGATAAATCACTATGTTTATGCCATCTTCAACAATCAGATTAATGAGTAAGAGTTTCAGTAATAGTGGGATAGAATAGGTCAAACTAATCTGACCAACCACTCAAAAAGATTTGATGTATTTTTCAGTTTAATTCAGAAGAAATAACTTTACATGTTGAGGGCTTTTCTTTTCTGACCTTTTTTTCTTTTTCAGAAGTCAGTGAAACATAGTTGGGAGAGAGAAATTCATAACTGTACACCTCCCTAATATTTATGAATGCTAGATTTTGAAACAAGTTGCTTCTAGTTAGCTGCTTTCAAGCCACTTTACTTGAGTGCTCTATGATGGAATACTGTAGTAGGATGTGTCATTTATCATTGAAGAATTTTCAAGAATTTGGAGATATGGGAAAAACAAAACTTATAAGTTTTGGTCTGCTATCTTTTAATTTCAGGAGTCATAACTTTTGGAGCTCCAAAATAGAACTGGAGTAGTTAGAGGTCATGCCAACAAGAAAACAAGGTCTTTTTGGAGAGAAAAACTCAATGATTGTGACAAAGGATATGATTAGTACATAATATCATGAAAGAGGTAGAGTAGAAGAATATAGATT
Source organism: Uropsilus gracilis (assembly GCA_004024945.1). Classification (NCBI taxonomy): domain Eukaryota; kingdom Metazoa; phylum Chordata; class Mammalia; order Eulipotyphla; family Talpidae; genus Uropsilus; species Uropsilus gracilis. Next base: position 47,218 of record PVHY01010973.1, on the reverse strand, counting down.
GTTCTTTTATGTTCATTGATCCCATTCCCTGTCATATAGACATATGGTAGATATGTAGAGAGAGTGAGAGAGAAAGAGATATACACTCTCAGATCTATTCTTTTACAAAAAATGGCAAATCAAATATGGTACTATTTTTAGGAAAGAGTTGGTTGTGAAGCATTAATGATGTGAGAACCAAATATAAATCCACTCATTTAACAAACTTTAATTGAGTCTCTTGGCCTTACTTAGGCCATATTAGCAATACAAATTTTGTCAATTTCATGGATTGACTGAATAAAGTCTGTGAACAATGGTGCAATAGTGTGGTAACTATGGATAGCACAGAGGGATGTCAAATTTGTAATAGCAAGTGGAAAGTTTGAACAGGATATTAGGAAGTTACAACAATCATGCCCCAGGTTATGGGTCACAGGTGTTACAGCTCTTACTTGCTCTAAGTTCAAGTATTTAAGCAGGGGTATTTCAGGTGTGTATGACTCATTAGTATGGTATTCTGAAGGGTACAGAATTCTTGTGCTTTTGGCCCAAGCAGCTTTGTTAGGAGCTCGATTGTATAAGCAAAATAGGTGGGGTTTTATGAAAATGAAGTCTTCAGGAAATACAGCTCTGATTAGTGGAAAGTTTTAAAGTAGTAATTGGTCAATTTTCAACCCTGGGTGTGGTTCACAGCTTAATTTTTTAATGAACTCCAAAAACTGATGGTGAACTATCTGTTACACAAGAATTATTTCTCTAAATTACATTAATTTGAAAGAAAAAGGGGTAACAGTTCTTATAAAAGTTTGTGTTATTGGAGAATTGAATTTTTATTAATTACACAATCTAAAGCCCATCACAAAGTGACAGCATGAAAAACTGAAATTATCATATACACAGCATATAAGGGAGAAATACATATTTTAGAAATCTTAGTTTCCACTTAAAATTTTACCATGGATCAATTTGTCCAGTTCTGTAACTTTTCTAATTACATACACCACGTAAACTAGCTTCAGGATTTCAAAAATAGGTACACCTTTGCACAATTACTTTGGGTTAATTGGCCATACTTAGATAGGAGTTTATAAGAAAATCTTTAAGTGAGAAAAGGAAGGCCTACAGTTTTGATGGAGGAAATATTTCCAACCCTCTGTGAGCACATTCCACACATTTTCTTCAACAACATTGTACCACCAGTTTCATGAAAGTGGAATATCAAAATCTTCACTAAATAAATCCCTATACTCAAGTCTCCTACAGTTGGTGCAGATGGAAAAGAAACTATGCACCCAAATTTGAAGGCACACACTTTTAACCAAACCCTCTTGATGCCCTAGTAGCTTTTAGCACAATTGAAACCCAAATAGCCCAAGGAAATTCTTTGCTCAAGTGAAAAAGAGGAATTCTATTGACATAGTAAAAAAGAGTAAGATAAGGCTAGAAAGAAAATCGATGGCCCCAGAATGTTTGAACCTTAACCAAATAATGGGACATTCAGATCCCAGAGTGCTCACCAGCACAATCCAGCACCACTGGGGGGAGATGACTGCGCACACTGGGCTCCTTGGAGCTTGCATCTGCCACACCCCCAGTAGTAGTAGAATGCCATGATGGGTCTCTCCAAATCCTACCAGCTACATCAAGAACTGTCAACCTCAGTGCTGGATTTGTGTTGCATTACAGCAACTCAGTTACAACTGTAATGTAACAGCTGGAGTGTAACAGCAGGTGTCACACAAGTAACAGAAACTGTCCTGTCTTAACAGTAATATTTCAGTGGTTCTTGCTCTCCTGTTTCAGTGTTCTCCTCTTGGCTCTCTAACTGTGGTGTTTCAGATTCTGATCTCAAGCTGCAGTGGTACATCTTCCTGTCTACAGGGATTCATGTCTGCAGTTTGGGCAAGGCAAACCCAAAAAACTCTGGAGATTTGTGTCCAAGGAGCTCTGCTGTTGCTGGTTTATATAAATAAAGGTGGCAATGCAGGTCTATGTTATGCAAATGTGGTTTTCAGCTACTACACTTCTGACTGGTAGAAAGATTGTCAAGCTTTGGCCAAATTTCAATCAGGGTGTGGTTTTCCAGTCCAATTTTATTGCTTCTTGGGTGTGGAGTCACTGCACAACCCAGCATGCCTGGATGCCTGAAGTACCTGGGTCCATGCCCTAACAGCCTCCAGTCTCTGTTCAGTTGTTCTCCAAGTTCGTTTTTCTTTTCTTTTTATTTTAATTATTAGTGGCATACTAAGAGTGGAGAATTTTTAGGCAAAAAACTAAGGAAGGTGTTTAATGAAAAGGAACAATATAAGTACACTAATGTATAAAATAACATTACAAGTAATTTACATTGGGTGGTTCACAGGATTTGAGTTAATTAGTAGTTTATAAGCTTTCTATTGCTGCATAGCAAAATTACCCAAAGTGAGCAGTTTAAAAAATACAAATGTGATGTAATAGCAAAAATGGCTATATCATAGTTTATGTAGGGCAGAAATTTTGGCATGACCTACCTGGATTCTTCTCTCAGGGTCTCATGAATCCATAATTAAATTGTTGGCCAGATGCATTGTCATCTGGATCTCAAGGGCCTTTTCTAAGCTCATTTAGTTTGTTGGCAGAATTCGTTCCCCTGTGACTATAGAATTCATGGTAATTTGATTCTTCAGCGCCAGCAACAATCTCAAGTTTTTCAACTCACTTTAGGAAAGGCCTAATTCCTCTTTTAAAGAACTCCTCTGATTAGGTCAGGTCAATCCAGGATAATCTCTTTCGATTAACTGAAAATCAACTGATTAGGAACCTTAATTATATCTGCAAAATTCCTTCACCTTCATTATGTAATGTGACATAGTCATGGAAGTCATTTCTCATCACTGTCGCTATATTCTCTTTGTCAGATGCAAAGTACCCACGGTGTATGGGAAGGAATTACTGGGAAGAAGTTTCATTAGTATGTTATTCATCATCATAGGATATGTTTGTAACAACAAGCTTAGTTGTGGATGTGTCTGGATGTGTGTGTAAGTATAGTATATACATGCATATAAATGTATTTGTGTATATATGTATGTACATTTATGTATTTGTGTGTATATATGCACACAAGCAACATAGTTTAATATTAATATTTAACCAGTAGTGGTAAGGGCTAGAACATTTGGATGAAGAAAATAACATTATGAGATAGCTTATGAATTGGCAAACACTTTAGGGAGAGCTGCACATAGAATTTCTGGCTTAACTCTTTCTTGGATCATGACTCCTTGAATCTTTGCCACTTTGGCAGGCCTAAATTCCAATTTCTCTTGCCTTATTACATTGATAGTAGGGCAAACCGCAGACTGACACCTCTTATACTTTCTCTTTGCCCCTCTGGTTTGTATTATTAGTAGATGAATGACCCTGGGAGACAAACAGAGATAAATGTACAGACCACCTCTATCCAGAATTTTGGTCCCATTGAGTTATGGCTCCTTTGGTTGTTCTGTAATGCTTTCTTATCTTATATTAAAAAAAATTATATGGCCTTTCGTTGTTCTCCATCTGATGTATGCTAGTTTAACATGGCCAGAAGCATGAAAAAGTCGAGAGTTTTTATCTTGCCATGTTGGTAAACAGTTATTTCAAATTAATGTGTTGCCTTAGTCAATTGTCATGACTGATGTTTCTGGGATGATGACTTTTTGACTTGGTAGACCAATCCCTGTTCTCAGGTAAGAATCATGATTGGCTCTTCAGTTGCAAAAACCTAGTTATTGTATTATTACATACTTCTAGGAAGAAGGTTCATTATTTCAATGCAGAAAATGCAAAACTATTTATAGTGTTCTAAATTGTCTATTGGAGAGAATCATTTATTAGCTATTCAATGCTTGAACAAAACCAATAATGTCATGTCAGGATTCTGCTAAAATGAGGGCACAAGCCTTTCATAAACAGCATGTAGCTCAGAATAAATCTATCTTCATCTTCAAGATGGTGACAGTTTTATGATAGTGACCCTGTAGCATCCTCTTTGAACATCAGGGCTAACAGATTACTAAAATGAAGCAAAGTCAAGTCTAAGTATTAAGAAATTTGATAGAATCTTGGAGGTCAAAATAGCAACAGTATAAATAACCTTTATTGTGATTGTTGATCCTCTGTTGGGTCTCACTAAGTATTTTCAAAAAACAATTTGCAACTAGACTATTATAATACTTTAAACTTCAATACTTGCAGTAATCTTTTTCTTTCTCACTTTATATAATTATATCTCAAAGTTTTAGAAGATTCTTCTTGGGTTTTAGCTTAGAGTACAGTGCCACACAAATATTTACTAATGATATTTTCTTACTGCTAATATGCTTGTATTCAAGAAAGTTTATAAATAAAGTGAATATTTCCAAGATTATATACCACCAGTTTACTTCATGAAGCACTGTTCAAAATATCAATTCGAATGAAGCAAAAGTCATCATTTCTTTTGTAAAATATGTAACTAAAAAGATGCCTGAAAGTAAATTTGCTTCCTATTTCACCTTGTTGAATTTATACCATCCCCTTTTATCCATTATAATTGCAAATGTTTACTTAGTAATCTTTGAAGTTATTCTCAAATATTTTCTCAGATGAAAATACTAGAGTAAATGAAAAAAGTTATGCAACATTCTAAGACTTCAGGAGTCCCTTTGTCCATAAATCAAAACTAAATAGAACTAAAATCTGTTTGCTTATAACCCTTTCTATTGATTACATTTTTTCTCTCCCTTCTCTCTTTTCTTCTTTTATTCCTCCATACTTAGTTCCTTTGCAAGTATGGAAAGCATGACTTGATTGGTCAAAAAATTATTGCTATATACAGAGTCAGTTGAAATCCTATTTGGGACCTCTATAAAACATTGTTGCAAATTGCCTGACATCAATTGACATTTCCATCAACTGCTTGCTAAAGGTGACCAACTGGAGTATATTTAGAGTCAATACTGAGATAATAGTGACCTTGGCCCAATATATGAGCATGCAAACAGATTGGATCTGTATAATATGAAGAAAGACTTGTGTTAGGGACAGGGTGTGTTGATAGGAATACCATGGCTATCTGTAATTTAATAATTTATATATATATATATATATATATATATATATATATTTCACATATTTTTATTCCCTGGGTTTCACCCACTACTTCCCCTCCCTGACCACTCCCACACATCCCCTCCACCCACCCACCCCCATCCACTGCCCAGTTGTGTACTTCAGTTTGGTTGTTAGCTTGTTTTGACTTTTCCTCCTAGCCTTTTGTTTGTTTTTCCTGTCCTGTTCATATTATTGAAATCATTTGGATTCTGTCCTTTCTAACTTATTTCTGCTAATATGACTTCTTCTAAGTATATTCATGTTGTCTCAAATTCATCAAATGTGTCATTTTTAATTGACGAGTAATATTCCATTGTGTATATATACCACATCTTTTTCATCCATTCGTCTTGTTTTGGGACATTTGGGTTGTTCCCATGTCCTTGGAATTATATTTTTGTTATTGTTATTTTTTGTTTTGGGGTCATTCTTACTGGTGTAAGGTGGTATCTCATCGTGGTTTTTATTTGCATTTTTGTTGCTAGTGCCATTGAGCATTTTTTCAGGTACTGTTGGTCATTTGCATTTCCTCTTTGGAGAAGTGTCTTTTTAGTTCTCCCCATTTTTTGACTGGGCTTCTTGTTTTGTTTTTGCTATGTTTAAATATTTTAAGAATGATATTGTTGAAGAGGGATTAATCCCATTACAGAAGGTCAAAAGTCTAGAAAAATAATGAATCATAAGAAGCTATAATGAATCATAAGAAGCTAATTATAAGGATGAACTCTTTACTTACTACTAAAAAATAGTAATGGGGTATCAATATTTGAGAAAAGAAGTCCTTATATAAGGTTTACTTAGTTTTCTGTCAGCTAAAGAAATAGAAGTTTTCGTGTAAGAAACAATTATTTGAGAATTTATTATTGCGTGTTCATTAAGTGACATTTAAAAAAACTGAAAGAAAACAGTAGTTGATCTAGAGGTTTTTTTTTTTTTTCTATTTTCAAGGCACACTTTGTTGTATTTTATATTTCTTCTGTGGTATATTTTTAATGAGCTTTTGAAATTGAAGTAACATAGGTTTACAATAATGTGTGCGATTTAGGGAAATCTGTTCATGCCTCTTCAGATATATATCAAATCCAACAACACAACACCCATAATCCTCTACCATAGACTATTATTCCTCCACCCCACTGTGTCCTTCTTTTCTCCTCCCCTCCTAGCATTCTCAGTTCTGCTCCTATTTATAGAGACTAATTCACATCAGCTCTGGCTATTACTGTGTTTATCTTTAAAACTTAGATTGGTCTTCTGGAAACAGCAGAATTTGAGTTATACTTTCTAATCCAACCAGCTACTCCATGGTTTTTAAATGAGTTCAGTAAGTATAAATGTACAGTTAGAGTGATTATGATTTATGGGGATTTGTTAATATTTTGTCTTTAGTTTTATGATTCGAGCTATTTCCTTGTTCATTGTCTTGTGGATACATTTTCTTTGATTTAGGAGTTTTCCTGTCAATATTTCTTATAGAAGAGGTAGACTATTTACAAACTCCTGCAGTTGCATTACTTGCCAGTGCTTGCTGGGGCCTGACACCCTAAGCCAATTTTTGAGTCCTCCTCTGCTGCTTGCCAGGCCTGTCTCAGCCTACTGATTAGATGCTGACTTCTGGGTCTTGATTCACTGTTGTTGGTGCCCAGTGGGCACAAATGGTCTGGGCTTTTTGCCCTGCCTGTTCTGCTACTTAATTGGGTTCTGCCTGGGACTATGCTCCTGGACTGCTTGCAGTTCCTTCCTACTGCTTTTGGGGTCTGTCAGGACCCAACACATTTGGTTGACTCTTCCACCTGCTCTACTGGTTGCTGGGTCTCTTGTCTTCTGGATGTTGCTTTCAGTATGTGCTACATTTGTCCATTTCTCCTTCAAGGGTTGTTAACTGTATTCTGCTGCTCTAGCTGTGAGTATATGGAAGAGGCAAGTCTGGCATTTTTACTGCCATCATCTTGCCACCTTCAACATAGAATTTTGTATTTGTTAAAATGGTCTCCAAATGTAAGGGAAATTACACTTCAGCACCAATTTGTTTTTAAAGGAGGTAAAATGAACACATTTTCACAAAAACAAAACATGCCAACTGTAGACCTGCATTGATAGAAATATGTAGGAGATATCTTTAGGAAATAGTAAAGTAATATAAGATGTGAAAATAGAAAGGCAGAAAGGTTGAAGAACACAAGAAAATATAAACATGTGAGGAAATATGAAGGGACATTGTGAATAGATATTGTCTATTCCAAATAATAATAAGCTTGTGTGATGTTCAAAATATATGTAAAGGAAATGATGAGCAACAGGAATATCAATGACATGAGGGATTGTAAAAGGTTAAGATATTTAAGGTCTTTGCAATATCTGAAAGGTGATATAAATGTTCATTTTTGGTAGACTCTAATGAATCAATATTATATGTTGTATTTCTTATAATAACTGATGACAAATCTAAACACCAAGTTGACAATGAATATACACAAGATAAATGTTAGCGGAGTTAGAGTAATATAGAAAAACAATTCAAAAATTATATAAGGCATAAGGAAGAAATGTAGGAAGACAGAAATAAAAATAGGTGGGGCAAGTGGATAGTTGATTTAAACTAAAATATATCATAATTGCATTAGATGTAATTGGGATAACTACTCTAAATAAATGATAAAGATTATGGAATTGAGATTAAAAGGTACAAATTACTTGCAAGGGACACAACTTAAATAGAAGACAGATTGTAAGTAAAAAATGAAAATACTATGTATATGGCATCCAAAGACAAACTGGTATAATTATTATAGGGGAAAAGTATTACTCCTGAATACATATATATATATATATATATATATATATATATATAGTTTTATTGAAAGCTAACCTATCAAAAGAAATACAAAATATCTTAAACTTTAATTCAGTTAATATCCTCAACATGTTCAAGGGAAATTTTGTAGGGGTAAACCCACAATGATAGTTTAATACTTTGATACGTCTCTCAATAACTGATAAAAGAAATATAAAATATTTGAAGATACAACATGAACAAATAGATGAATATTTTAAAAACTGTGCCTAACAACTCCTATTTATCAAATGCATTTTAATATTTATCAAAATTGATCTTATTCTAAACCAAAAGAAAAGTCTAAATGAATTTGAAAAGAACTAAAATCATCAGTATGTTCTCTAACATAGCATAACTAAGTTAGAAAGTCCCCAAATATTTGGAAATTAAGTGAAATATCTTAAAATAAAATACAGATTAGAAATGGCATTTCAAACTTCAAAATTAATGCTACAGAAGTTCTTTGGAGGGAATTTATAAGCTTAAGTATTTATCTTTTAGCAATGAATGAAAGGATGAAATCAATGCCCTAATTAACCATTTCAGTTTACTTGAAAAGAATAGAAATAAGGAAATTTGTAAAAAAATAAGAGCTGAAATATATATGAAATAAATAAGAAAATAGAGAAAAGCAATGAAACTAAAAGTTGATTATCTGGAAAGATTAATAAAATTAAAGAGGCCCAACCAGGACTTATTAAGAGAATAGAAAAGGTAAGTACAGATTACCAATCAAGAGTAATATTCTTAAAGATGATTAATAAAAGCACGGCAATGGTATAAACTTTATGCCCAAGATTTTGAAACTACAGATGAAGTGTACAGATTCATTGAAACACTAAACAGTCGTAAGTCAAAATTTTAAATTGTGTTCCCTTTTATTTTAAAACAATAAAGCATATTGTAAAGTTTTTTCATTTTGAAAGAAAAACAGAACCAGATGATAAGTGGTGAATTCTTCTAATCATGGAGGAAAGAAATAATAGGAAACATTTTCTAATTTTGTTTATGCTGGCAGCATAACTTTGACATGTAAAGCTGGGTATTACAATACAACAACTAAAGCAATTTTCTATTGTATATAGATGATAATTCCTAAATAAAATAATAGCAAATTAATTAATTCTAGAAAAAAAATATGGGATATACATTATGACCAGTTGAGTCTATTCTAGGCATGCAAGGTCAGTTGAACATTAAAACAATCAATGTGATTCACTATCATGATGGAATAAAGAGGAAATAGAGCAGTAGAAAAAATTTGAATACAGGTTCATAATTCTTGACCAAAAGTTGCAGATAGCCTCCTGAATCTAACATGCTGCAATAAATAGAGTAAATATTACTGGTAATAATGAAACATGAAATATTTTTACCAAGATTAGTAATGAAGTAGTTACCTACTTTTTATTCATTATTGTACTGCTAAATTTAGTGTTAAATTCATTATCTAAATTCAACAATATCCTGGAGGTCTTGGTTATAAAATGAAGCAAATGAAATGGGAAAATATTTAAAAGGTGGAAAGGAATAAATAGTGTTAGCTTTTGTAGGTATCTTTAGAATTTTTACATGAGTAGGTAAAATATTAGAATTTAAACGTCAATTTAGCAAGGAAACTCCTTGCTAAATAATGCTATTATATTTAAATATGCCTGCAATGAATGATTACACATTAAATTGTTAGATAACAATATGATTTACAGTAACATCATAAATTATCATATAATTGTGGGATAGAAAATGAAAATATTCTATTAAAATTTTGTTTATAGAAAAAAATCACAGTCAAAATCCCAGAAGAATATTGTGTAAATAATTTACTAATATACTGTTTGTGTATATAAAAGATAAGGGCCAAGAATTGATAAGAAAATCTGGAAGTAAGAGGAAATTTTTGGAGATTTTCACACAATAAAATTGGCACAGTTTTAAAAGTAGTTGGTATTGGTGCAAGGGTAGACAGACAAATGAGCAGAAGAAAGACTAAAAACTCACTTTCTGATAGAAGATCACCAGGTTTATATAGTGGAGACATTGAAAGAGAGCAGAGGAAGGGAATGTTTTTCAGTAAATGGACTTTTCGATTGGATATTCATATTGAAAACAAACGTCTAGACTTTTTATCTTACAGTCTATGCAACAATCAAGTCCAAATGAATTTAAGATTGAAATTTTAATGACAAAACAATGTATTTCTAAAATATTACACATTTTAAAAAATATTTTCATGACCTTGGGTTAGGCTTAAATTTCCTAAAGAAATCCAAAAGCACTAGTCATAAGAAAAAATACTGTAAATTGCATTTAATTAAAATTTGACTTATGTTTATTAGGAAATAGAAAACATTTCAATGACCTGTGGTACCAAGTACTGGCAAAAATGTTGATAAGCTAGAACTCTCATATACTGCCAGTGGAAATATAAATTAGTATAACTGTCAATCATACAAATTTCCCCGACCCAGCATTCTCATTCCTAGGCAAGAGAAACAGCCATTATATTCACCAAAATTCAAGAGCATAAATGCCAAAAGCATCTTTATTCATAACAAGCCAAACATCATTAACAATGATGAATACATCATGGTATTTTAATCCACTGGAATGCTCCATAGCAATGAAAAATAATAAGCTACTTACATAAAACTGTGTAGATAAATCTCAGAGACATCAAATATATAAAGACATAGGAGTGCATCTTATAGGCTTATATGCATTTCAAAATAGATAAAATTAACCTTGGTACTAAAAGTCTAGATAGTAGTTACCTTTTAGGGTAACTGAGTGACAGGGGACAAAAAGGACCTCTCTACATGTTTTAGAGTCATAGAAATAAATATATTCCATCTCTGATTTGAGAAACCAATGTTCTTCTGTGTTATTTGTTGTCTTCAGTGAAGGTTTATTCATTGTTTGTTTTGTTTTGGTTTGTTTGTTTGTTTTTTAAAGAAACCTTATCTGGATATATGATGATGATATAAATTACTATCTTTCTACTGTGGGTCTATATCACCTTATTGCTCCATTCTAATCTGACTCCCCAGTCATCTTTCAGCTTTATAATGGTATATAAGATTCTGTTATCTGACGCCCTAAACCCTGGAAATGATGTAATTTTTTTTTCTAAAGCACATGCAAGGATTCTTTACTCCTATGTCAAATTTCTAGAATTGTCAGCAGGAGTACACAAGTCTGTAGTGTGTTTTATGTCAGTCAAAGAAAAGAAAACACCTACGAAACCTACTATTTAGGATCTAGAATATTGAAATGAGAGCAGTAAATGAGAACAAAATTGACACTTTTTTAGACTTCACAATATAAAAATGTACTATGTTATATAGTACATTATATAGAAAAGAACCATATTGCATAATAAGGAAAAATAAGATATTGTCTGTGAAAGAAAAATCAAGTAGCTTTTACCTAGTTTCCAGGAAAAGGAGAACAAGAAGATTTTGAAAAGCTCAAGGTCCATCACATTTGTCAGATGTTAGGAAAAGCTATTAATTTCTTAATACATTTCTGATGTTGTAAAGTTTATGAAAGGTAAAAGATCCCTTTGGTTGAATGTGTGGTTTTGAGTGAAAATAAACCCCAAATCTATACATATATGTATATGACAATAATGAAGATATATATATATATATTCTGTATGTGTATGTATGGTTAAGTTTTAGGCATACTCTTAAAAAGTAAGAAAGTCCATACCTTTCAAATGAGGACTTTGCCCCAGTATTTTAGCAGCAGGAATGAAAATATTTCATCACAGAGCCCAGGTAAACCTGGCCCCACCCAGACATGGTCAAGGTTATCTCCTGACCTCATAGAAAATGGCTAATTACTCTCTGTATACCCTATTTTAAATAGGGTTGTATAAATGTAAACACTGTGGTTTGTAAATGACTTGTGCAGTTGTGCTCAGAAGCAGCTAAGCATTGCTTCAAGGGAAAATTGTCTTAAAATATTGCTGAGAAAAAAATTAATGCAAAGTTAGTATTAATGGTTGCTCATTGAATTGTTTAGAAGATTAAATTGCTGTTCAATTCAGAAGGGTAAAAAAGACCCATGGCTGTTTAGAATGTTATTTATTTTGTCTTTCCATAATCTATTGATTTCTTATAGCACAAATTGCTGATTTCATTTACTGCCCTAGACAATATCAGAGAAGATAATTTAAGAGTTCAAGAGAAAGTGTGTAACATTTGTCTTAACGCTCATTAGTTAGCTAATTATAATATATTACTATAGTTTTATGCTGTATTTTTTCAGCTAAAGTTTTGAAATGAAAAGACATATCTCTTAGCACTTACCTCTTATTTCTGGTTGGCCACCTAGGCATAAGAGAACATGATTTTAATCAGGCCAGGATTTTGGTTTGGTTGTATAGCCACAGATCACATCAGTCAGTCAATATAAATGTCAATGGGAACTGAAAACCTTTGTTTCCTCTTCATAAACTCATTAATTTTATAATGTTTATGTACATACTATAATCATGACATGTTCCCTAAAAATTTCTAAAGGTAAATTGGAAGAGGTTGAAAAATATTCTGTTTATAATGGATCAAGGCAATTATATTAATATTTAAAACTTAGTATATATGTTTAATATTTGCAGAGTGACAGGCAAATAATGTTTACTTCTATTTCATGCTTTAGCATTTGACTCCTACCAATATTTGACTACTGCAAAATATTGCAGAGTTCTGGGGGTTCTTTATATATCCTGGATACATGTCCCTTATCATATAAATGATTTGTAACCATTTTTTCCCATTATGTGGGTTGTCTTTTTCATTTTCCTGGTGGTATCCTTTGAAATATAAAAGATTTTAACTTTAATGATGCCTAATATTATTTTTCTTTTGCTGCTAATGGTTTTTGATGTCATATCTAAAGACTCATTGCCCCATTCAGTTTGTTTAAGATTTATTCCTTTGTATTTTCTTTAAAGATTTGTAGTTTAAGTCCGTATATTGAGATATTTAATTCATTTTAATGTAGTACTTTTTATGATGGTGTTTGATGAGGCTCCAAATTCATTCTTTTACTTATGGATATCAAGATGTTACAGCATCATTTATTGAAAATCTCTTCTTCCCTTTTAAATGGTCTTGATATTCCTGATAAACAGCACTGGTTATAGATGTAGGGTATTGTTTCTGAACTTTCATATCTATTCCATCAATGTACGCATTCATTTCTATTATATTTACCTACACAATCACCATTATGCCAATACTACACAGTTTTGATAGTATGGCTTTGTAGTTAGTTTTTATGCAGCACAGCATGTCTCCTTTGTTTTTAAACCATTTTCTAAATTTTTAAAGATTTCTATTTCAGTTGAAATTCCATATTAATTTTATTATCAGCTAACTACTGCAAAAAGCTATCTAGCATTTTGATAAGTACTGTGTTGACTCACATATCAGTTTGTACAGTATTGACAGCTTACCAGTTAAACACTTTTATATGATTACTTTTATTTGTTGATATCTAGATGTCATTCAAAATGTGTTGTACGTTTAGTGTACAGATATTGCACTTATATTAACTATTTTTTCCTATTGATTTTATTCATTCTACAGTTATTGTAGTAAAATCACTCTTAATTATATTCAGGGATTTTGCATTCCCAGTATACAATTGAATTTCTTGTTTCAATCTTGTATCTTGCAATCTTTCTCAGTTTATTCTAATCAGTTTAAATAGATTTTTCGTGTAAAAAAGGATGTTTTCTATAAATGGAGATACTTTTATAAAATTTTATATCTTCTTGCCATGGCTAATTCCTCTAGCACAATATTCACTAAATATAGTATGGACCATATTATTATTTTTTTTTGTATTTAAAAAAAAATTACTGTTTACATATTTATGTATATACACATTTTATGTTATATTTCATCTACAGTGTTCTGCCACCATATCACCCACGAACTGTCATCTTGGTCTTTCTTGTTCATCCCTTCCCTGATTACTCCCAATTTCCATCTCTCTTCTCCCCCTCCCTTCCTGTTTGCTTTAGTCCTGTTGTCAGCTTGTTAGTTTTGACTTTTTCTTGAACTTTTGTTTGTTTTCCAATATCCCACCTATAAGGCCATCGGTTTTTGCCTTTTTCCTTCTGTCTTATTTCCACTACCATGATTCTTTCTAGGTCCATCCAGTTTATGATAAATTCATTAAATTTATCTCTTTTGAATGCTGAATTACATTCCACTGTATAAATATACCATAACTTTTTCATCCATTTGTCAGTTTGGGGACATTTAGATTGTTTCCAAATCCTGGTTATTGTAAATAGTGCTACAATAAACATCTAAAAGTACAGGGACCTTTTGAAGTATTGTTTTGCTATCCTTTGGGTTGATTTCCACAAGTGGACTTGCTGGGTTGAATGGTAGTTCCATTTGCAGTTGTTTGAGGGTCATCCACACGGTTTTCCATAGTGACTGGACCAGTTTGCATTCCCACCAGCAGTGTAAGAATGTTCTTTTTCTCCATATCCATGCCAGCATTTGTTGTTGCCTGTTTCTTGATTTGGGCTATTCTTACTGGTGTGAGGTGGTATCTCATTGTGATTTTGACTTTTCCCTCATTATAAATGATGTTGAGCATTTTTTGATATGCCTATTGGCCTTTTGTATTTCCTCATTGGAAAAGCACTTTTCATGTTTTTGTCTGGGTTTTTCGCTTTGTTTTTAACTTGTGTGACTTCTTTGTGGATTTTTTTTGGGGGGGTCCTAAGAAAAATTCGCTTTTTTATTTTAATTTTTGGGGTTACATTTTTATCCTCTCTATATTGCACACTATTTTAAAACTAGAACATTTCACTTTTCCAAATCTTAACTATATCTCTTCGTCAATAAATTAAAAATGTATATGCATGTACAGTATTAGAAGCTTCTTTTTTAATTAAAATGATTTGTTTATATATAAATTTCACATCTTTGTGGATTTTTGATATCAAGCCCTTGTCAAAAAATTTTTGACAGTGCAAATTTTTTTTTCCTATTCATTTGGGTGTCTGTTTTTGGTTATTGTCTCTTTAGCTGTATAGAAGCTTTTTAGTTTGATGTAGTTTCATCTGTTTATGTTCTCCTTCATTGCTTATATAGGTGTGTTCTAAAAAATGTTTTTGTGGTAGAGCTCATGGAGTGTTTTACATATGTTTTCTTTTATGTATTTTATAGTTTTGGGTTTTACATTTAGATCTATCCATTTTGAGTTGGTTTTTGTGTATGGTATAAGGGAGTCTAAATTTGCATGTAGCAATCCAGTTTTCCCAGCATCATTTTTTGAAAAGACTATCCTTGTTCCAATGTATGTTTGTTGCCCCTTTATCATAAATTAGTTGACCATAATTGTGGCTTTATTTATGGGCATTCAATTCTGTTTCTCTTTTTGTGTGTCTTTTTTTGTTCCAGTACCATTCTGTTTATTATGGCTTTGTAATATAATTTGAAGTCCAGAAGTATAATACCTCATCCTCTCTTTTTTGGTCAGTTGAAGTTTGGCTTTTCAAGGTCTTTTGTTATTCCATATGAACTTCAGTAATTTTTGTTTATTTCTTTGAAGAATGTCATTGAATTTTTTATTGGAAATTTACTGAATCTGTAGATTGCTTTTGGTAGAATGGCCATTTTGATAATGTCAGTGCCTCCAATCCATGAGCAGGAATGACTTTCCATTTATTTGTCTTCTATTTGTTTTAACAATGTTTTAGTTTTTGTTTGTTTTAAATAAGTCTTTCACATCTTTCGTTAGGTTTATTCCCAGGTACTTAATGTTCATTGGTGTGATGGTAAATGGAGTGGCTTTTAAAATTAATTCTTCTGACTGAATTTTTGCATATAGGAAGGCTACATATTTTTGTTTGCTGATCTTGTAACTGGCTCCCTTCCTGAACTGGTTTATTGTTTCAGTTAGTTTTTCAGTGCATTTTTGGGGGTGCTCTGCATAAAGTACCATGTCATCTGCATGTAATGATAGTTTCATTCCTTCTTTTCCTATTTGCATTCCTTTTATGTCTTTCTCTTGCCTTATTGTCCTAGCTAGAACTTCCAGTACTATGTTGAAAGTAGTGGTGAGAGAAGTCATCCTTGCCTGCTTCCAAATCTGAATGGAAATGGTTTCAGTTTTTCCCAATTAAGGATGATGTTTTCTGTGGGTTTGTCATATATGGCTTTTATTATATTGAGATGTGTCCTTTTTATTTTGTGTTTTTCAAGGGTCTTCACCATGAATGGATGCTGAACTTTATAAAATACTTCCTCTTTGTCTATTTATACAATAATATGTTTTTTTTTTAATTTTCTCCTTGTTTTTGTGATGTATTATGTTGATTGATTTTTGGATGTTGAACCATTCCTGTGCCCCTGGGATAAAGCCCACTTGGTCATGTTTATAACCCTTTGTATGCATTGTTGGATTCAGTTTTATTTAGGATTTTTTGCATCTGTGTTGATTAGGGAGATTGTTCTATAGTTATCTTTTTTTGTGTTATCTTTGTTTGGTTTTGGTGTAGTGTTTATGATTGCTTCATAAAATGTATTTGACAGTTTTCCTTCTTTCTCAATTTTTGAATTAGTAATACAGGTGTTATTTCATCTTTGAATGTTTAACAGAATTCATTTATAAAACCATTTGGTCCTGGAATTTTGTTTGCGGGGAGATTTTTGATGATTGTTTCAATTTCACTGCTTGTGATTAGTTTGTTTAAGTCCTTTATCTCTTTGTTCAACTTTGTGAACTGTATAGTTCTAAAAAAATCTGTCCATCTCCCCCAGGTTGTACTTGTTTGCATATAAATGCTCATAGTAGTCTCTAATTGTCCTCTGGATTTCCGCTATGTCAGTTGTAATTTCTCCTCTTTTGTTTATGATCCTGCTTATTTGAGTTTTCTTCCTTCTTTTCTCTGTGAGCCTTGCTAGGGGTTTATCAGTTTTGCTAATTTTTTTTTGAAAAAACAGCTTTTGATTTTGTTGACTTTTTCAATTATCTTTTTTGTTTCTATTTCATTTATTTCTGCTTTAATCTATTATTTCCTGTCTTTGCTGGGTTTGGATTTTATTGTTGATGTTATTGTCATTCTTTATCTAGTTCCTTGAGTTGGGCAATTAAAATATTCCTTTGGGTTATTTCTTGATTTTTGACATGAGCCTGTATTATGTATTTTCCTCTTAATACTGCTTTTGCCAAGTTCCATACTTCTGGAATGTTATATCATCTTTGTCATTTGTCTCCATGTATGTTTTAATTTCTTTATTGATTTGCTCTTTTATCCAGTGGTCTCTCAGTAGCATGTAGTTTAGTCTTCGTGTAGTAGGCAATCTCCTTGTTTTTCACTGTTGATTTCTAGTTTGATGCTTTTAGGATCAGAGAAAAAAAGTTGGTATTATTTTAATCTTTGTGTATTTACTAAAATTTTTTATCTTTGGAGGAGCACTTTCAATTTTTTAATCAATAGTTTAGATTTATATATGGGTTATTTTAGTAGATACTTTTTATCAGGATACAAAATTTTACTTCTAGTTTTTATGAATTTTTTTATTATGAAATGGCGTTGTGTTTTATCAAGCATTATTTTCTTCAACTGTTGGGGTAATACACATTTTTTCCTTTGTTCTTCTTGTAGAGTGTATTGTAGTGGTTGATTTTGGTATGCTGGATCAAGCTTGTTTTATTCCTGAGATGAATCTCAATTCATCAGCAATTATAATTCATTTCTTATTTTATTGGATTTAGTTAGCTAGTGTTTTGTTCTGAATTTTTGAGTCTGTTTTTATAATTGTTATTTGTCTTCAGCCTTTTGTGTGTTGTCTGACTTTGGTATCAAGTAATTCAACCTTGTGAAATGTTAGGGTGTGTTCCATTCTTTTCTACTTTCTAATGTATTTGGTAAGTACTGGTACTAATACTACTTTACATATTTCAGGAATTCACCAGTGATGTTTCATCATGGTTTTTGATGGGAAATTTCTTTTTAAATTTTGAATCTTTTATTATAGAGGTAATCAGATTTCCTATGTCTCCTTGAATCAGTTTCTATACTATAGTTTTGGGAATATGTCATTTTATTTACTTATCTAATTTGTTGTCACACAATAATGTTCACATTTCATCTTTAATTTCTGCATGTTTGACAGTGATGTATTCTTTAACTTGTAGTTTTAGTAATTCTAATCTACTAGATTTTGTTATGGAAAGTAGTTAAATGTGAATATTTTGATCATCTAGGAAATAAGTTTTGCTTGTGTTGATTTCGTGAACTCAAATATATTTGTTTCCACTTTAAATTTTATTACAGCGATCCCTCTGCTTGCTTTTTTCTTTGTATTCTTTTCCCAGTCTATTTTATTGTATTAAATAAGAATTGCTTATGTTTAAAGTGACTCAATGTATATATTTACCAATAATGAGATTATTATGGTTAAGCTGATTAATGACATATTCTCACACACTTCACATTTTTCTGTGTGTGATGACAGCACTTGAATAATTTAATTTTTATAATTAATAGATTATTTAATTTGGTATAATTATTGTGATAATACTATACATTATATCTCTAGATCAATTTTTTCTTATATATAGGACAATGAGTTTTTACTCTTTGACCTCTATTTGCTCATTTCCCCCACATCCTCACCCATAGTAACCTCTGTTTTACTCTGCTTCCAGGTGTTAACTTGTACTTTCAAAATGGGAGATGATATATATATATATATTTTAATGTCTGGCTTGTTTCACTTTTCATAATGTTTTTCAGGTTTATACATGTTGTTACAAATGACAAGATCTCTTTTTTGAGGCTGAATTATATTCTTTTGTTTGTATTTATCCATATGTCTACTGACATATATCCATTTATACCTACATCTAGACATAATTCTATATATTATATATATGTATGTATGTATCCATTATTTATTCATTTATAAGCTGATTAAACTTTTAATTCATTTCCATATTTTGGCTATTTGAATAACACTGATGAAAATATGGGATGAAAATATAAATATCTCTTCAAGGTACTGCTTTAAAGTCTTGTGGATATATACCCTGACAATGGATTGAATCATATGATAGCTGTATTTTAAAATTTTTTTAGGAAAATGTTACCCTGCTTTTTGTAATGACTGTAGAAATTTGCCTTCCTGCTTATAGTGTATAAAGGTTGTATATTCCCCCCCCAGTCTCATCCTCATCAACACTTGTTTTCTTTTTATGTGTATGTATGTATGTATATAATGACCATCCTAGGAGATATGAGAGTTTTTTCATTATGACTTATTTGCAATTCTCTGATGATTATTGAGGTTGTTAATTTTTTTTTTTTTTTTTGAGACTAGGTCTCGCTATTTTTGCCCGTGGAACCGCAAGCTCTCATTGCTTGGGGTACCACAGACTCAAGCAACCCCCAGCCTCAGCTTCCCAGGTAGCTGGGATTACAGGCGCGCGCCACCACGCCCAGCTATTTTTTTGGAAGTAGGTCTTGCTACGGGCCCCAGGCGGGCCTCGAACTGCGATCCCTAGCCCCAGCCGCTTCATAGGCTGAAGCTTACAGGCACCGTGCCCGGCCTCACGCCCAGCTTTTTTTTTTTTTTTTTTTTTTTGGAACTAGGTCTCGCTACGGGGCCGGGTGGGACTCCAACTGCAATCCCTAGCCCCGGCCGCTTCATAGGCTGAAGCTTAAAGGCAGGAGCTACCATGCCTGGCCTGGTCACATTTTTTTTAAAACAAGTATCTAAGATGGAAGGTTGCTGTATGTGGTCTTTATTTTGTCATTCATAGTTATAAAAGTCCTTCTAAATGTATTGGTTTAGCTGTATTCCATACATTTTAATATAATGTTTTCATTTATGTCAAAGTAGTTTCTAATTTCTCACCTTCTATTTAAACTTGTTGGTTATTTTCAAATGTGTTAATTTTCACATATTTGTTGTTTTCCAAATTTCTTCCTGTTACTTATGATAATTTCATTCCAGTGTGCTCAAAGGTGATGTATTTTATGATTTCAATCTTTAAAATGTATTAAAATTTTTTTGTGTCCTCATATACCATCTATCCTGTAGAGTATTTTATGTACATTTGAGAAATAATGTATTCTGCTATAACTTCATGGGATGTTCTACAATTGTTTATAGATTTAGTTGTTATATTGTTACTCAAACTATTGTCTTGCTAATCTTCTGTCTAGCTGTTAAATCCATTGTTTAAAGGGAAATATTGTGATGCTATCTATCATGTTAGTTTATTACTCCTTTCAATTTGTTCTGCTTTGCTTCATTTTCTTTGAGACTTATTATTTCCACATTCATTTATACATTTAATATTTATTTGATATATTGCCTCATAATTAATTGCCCTTATTAAAATCTTTTACTCAAAATTGATTTTGTCTTATATCAGAATTGCCCCAACCACCTCTTTCTTTTACTAATCATTTACATGATCTTTTATATACCTTTACTTCTAACCCAATTGTGTCTTTGAATCTACATGTCACTCTTGTATATAAATCATACTTGTAGTGTCATTTTATCTTCATTCTCCCAACCCATGCCTTTTAGCTGCAGTGTTTTATCAATTTATATCCAATTACTACCCAAGAACACAATTTATAATTATTATGTTATGTACTTGCCTTTTAAATGAGATTGGAGATGAAAACTATTAAAAAAACAATAATACATTTACATCATTTATTTAACATTCTTCTTTATTCTTTCTTGGGGGATTCAACTTAATGTCTAATAACCTTTTATTTCTTCCTGAAGAATTTTCTGTAGTATTCCTTATAGAATAGTTCTGATAATGACAAATTATTTTAGTTTATATACACCCTTTAGACTTCCTTGTTTTCTGATGTTAAATCAGCTGTTGATTTTTTTAGTATCCCTTACACAAGAAATGTATTTTTTATATAAACACTTTAGACTTACTTGGTTTCTGATGTTAAATCAACTTGATTTTTTTGATGTCCCTTACACATGAAATGTATTCTTTCTTTCTATTGTCATGATTTTCTATTTGACTCTGTTTTTTGGTAGTTTAAATGTGAGTCTAAATGTAGGTCTTTCTGATCTGTCATACTTAGAGTTCTTTGAGTCTCTTAGAATTGTAGCTTAATGTTTTTCATAACATTTGGGGATCTTGGAGCCATTATTTCTTAAAATATTTTTTCTACCATTTCCTCCATTCTGGGACTTCCTCAGCACCAATGTTCTAATACTTAATGGTATTCCTCAGATTTATTAGGATTTATTTATTTCCCTTTGTTGGTTTTTATCAAATAATTTTGAATTAACGTTTCCTTATTGTTCCTTCTTTCTATTGAAATTTGCTGTTTAACCACATTAGTAATTTTTTTATTTCAGATATTATACTTTTCAGCTACACTATTTCCATTTGATAATTTTCCCTTTATTGATACTCTGATAAAAACACCATTCTTCTGTTATATTGTTAAATGTTTCTGTAATGAAAGTTTCCGAGAGCACCAATTCATTATGTTTATCCTGACTGCTAGACTGCTAGATTTCATTGTGATTGTGGGATCTTGATTTTCAAGTCTTAAAAGATAGTTGAAGAGGAATGGTGGAAGTTGTCAAGTCATGCCATAGAACATGAAGATTTTATTCCATTGAATAACTTTCTAAAATAAATTCTCCACCAATTACTACCAGTCTCTGAGTAATTTCCAGTTCCGAAATGATTTTTTTTTTCCTGGTAGTTTTTCCTTGTGTTTTTCTAGAGAATAGGATTTTGGTAGGTGCTTGCTTTGCCGTTTTTTTCCTGCCATTTTTGACCAACAAGGAAACATTAATGGAATGTGTCAGGTGAAAAATTAAGAATTTGTTATTGCAACTTGAAGGATGTTATTCAGAAAGGGAAGTTCAGTCTAGAAATTCTTTTTTTTTTTTTTTTTTTTTTGAGACTAGATCTCGCTATTTTTGCCCATAGAACCACAGGCTCATGTTGCCTGGGGTACCACAGACTCAAGCAGTCCCCAGCCTCAGCTTCCCAGGTAGCTGGGATTACAGCCATGTGCCACCACGCCCAGCTATTTTTTTTTGGAACTAGGTCTCACTATGTGCCCCCGGCAGTACTCGGACTGCAACCCCTGGTCCCTGCCGTGGCTTCCTAGACTGCTGCTTACAGGCACATGCCGCCATGCCCGGCCCAGGTCTAGAAATTCTTCTGGTTCTTAAAGGTTTTAGAATTTCTAGCAATATACCATGATATAATTGATTCCTATTGTTTATAAATTTGTACAGATAAATGTAGAGGATCAAGACATATATTGGAAATTTTAATAATATAACTCTTTTGTGAAGTAACTTATTGTTGGTTGATGTCATAGTTGAGGATGACCACTGAACATTTTGTAAAGAAAGGAACAGCAAGTATTTCCTAGCCATCTTCTGTATAATTAGATCAGTGGGACATTGGGTGGTGGGGAAAAGATATTCTTGTCATTGTCCTCATAGAATATTTAGACTCTTGTTAGAGAAACAACTTCACTGTGAACTCTATGGCTCTGAAAAAACTTGCAAATACAGCAATTAGTTATGAATTGCTTCAGTGTCTCAGATATACTACTGTGGTTCCAATGCATTAAATGGCACAACTCTGATGTGGGTATATCCAGATTTGTAATCTGTATAGAGTAAAATGTCTTAACTCTATGAAAATGACTTTTGGTTCTTAGTTTCCACAAACAACATATTTGTAATTTCTCATTTCTTTCTTTTTTAGAATATTTCATTAAAAATATATCTCCATATATATGTATATATATGTGTATATATGTGTATATATGTGTGTATATATATATGTGTATATATGTGTACATATGTGTATATATATGTATATATATGTGTGCATATATATATATATATATATATATATATATATATATATATATATATATATATATAAAACTCCCTCATATAAGTGAGACCATCCTGTATTTCTCTTTCTCTTTTGGCTTATTTCTGCTAAGATGATTCCTTCTAGCTCCATCCATGTTGCTGCAAATAACATAAGATTGTTTTCTTTGCTTGATGAATAATATTCCATTGTGTACATATATCACAGCTTTTTCAGCCATTCATCAGTTTTGGGGCATTTGGGTTGTTTCCATATCTTGGCAATTGTAAATAGTGTTGCAATAAGTATGTTCATATAGTTGTCCTTATGGATTAGTGTTTTTGTATCCTTTGGGTAGATTCCCAGTAGTGGGATTGCTATGTCTAATGATAGTTTTACTTTCAGTTGTTTGAGGGCCTTTCACACAGCCTTCCATAATGGCTGGACTAGTTTGCACTCTAACCAGCAGTGTAAGAGTGTGTCTTTTTCTCTAGATCTGTGCCAGCACTTGTTGCCTGTTTGTTTTGTTTTGTTTTTTTAAGCATTGGCCATTCTTGCTGGTATAAAATGGTATCTCAGTGTGGTTTTAATTATCAACATAATCAAAATGGCTATTCTACCAAAAGCAATCTATAGCGTCAATGCAATCCCAATAAAAATCACAAGGACATTTTTTAAAGAGAACAAAAATTACTGAACTTCATCTGGAATAATAAAAGACCTTGCATATCAAAAATTCTTGTGACCAAAAAAAAAAAAGAGAATGGAGGTATTACAATCCCAGACTTCAAATTACACTACAAAGCCATAATAATCAAAACAGCATGGTACTGGTATAAAAACAGACATCAGACCAATGGATCAGAATCAAGAGCCCAGAAATAAAACCACACATATATGGGCAACTAATCTTTGACAAAGGAACAAAAAACATACGTTAGAACAAGGACAACCTCTTCAGTAAATGGTGCTGGGAAAACTGGATCAAGACATGAAAAAAAAATTGAACCAGGACAACTCCTCAAACCTTGTGCATAAATCAACTCAAAATGGATAAAAGACTTGGATGTAAGACCTTAAACAATAAAATAGAGGAAAACCTGGGCAAAACCCTCCATGAATTAACTTCAGAATTCCATTTCTGGATACATCTACAGCTGGCCAAAAAATGGAGGAAAACATAAACACTACATCAAACTAAAAAGCTTTTGTACAGCAAAAGAAGCAACAGACAAAACAAAAAGTAATCCAACCAACTGGGAAAAAAAATTTTGTTCTTCATACAAGTGATAAGGGTCTGATAACAAAGATCCCCAATGAACTCACACAAATTAACAAAACAAAACAAGAAACCCAGTTTAAAAATGGGGGAAAGAACTAAAAAGACACTTTTCCAAAGATAGCCAAGAGGCATATGAAAAAATGTTCCATTTCATTAATACTCAGGGAAATGCAAATCTTTCTTTTTTTCCTTTCTTCCTTCATTTTTGTTCAATACAGACCAGGCCTTAATTCCTTAATTAATATTATCTTTGTGCATCAAACTCTAGTGTGGTGTCAAGAGTTTGGTGTCAAGGATGAAGTGACCTGAATTTGGCCTATCTGACCAAATATTAGAGACATTGTGATGATTGTATTCACTTATAAAGTACCTCTTCCTAAATCATACTCATATAGTTTACATGGCATTGATCATTTTGTTCTTTCAAAATCTCTTGGATCTACTTGTTGCCTTCTAGCACATGTAGAACTTTTCAGACATGTAGATTTCATAATACATTTAAATCTCGAGTCATTTGGAGAATTTTGTTTGGCCTATTTTCCCGTTTTCTTTTGAATTGTTCAATCACAAAGTGTTCTTTGTAGAGGTAAGCACCATTATTTAGAGCTAAATATTACAAATGAATTCAGACTGAAAATTTGAATTTGTTGAAAGACCAAAGAATTACAATTGTCTGTGGCTTTAGAGTCCACCATGTTTACCAAGTTTCATGAAACCAAGAATAAGACTTGACTTCACATTGAACTCAATGTGAATTTAGGAAGATTACACTGGAAGTGAACATGTTTTTACTAAGTGATCTTAACCTTAAGATACTGTGAAGGTTAATAAGGAAGACTTCAGTGAATAAATTTGGTGAACTTAACACAAGCTCATTTCACCTGCTGAATACAGAGCTCAAAAATGTCACCATCCCCAAGCCCACTTCTCTTTCAACCTTTTCTATATATTAACTTTTATATTGTCTTGGAAGTTCTCCACCATTTATTTGAAACATTTCCTGATATGGTAAAGAACTCTGAGTGATAGTATTATTATTACTACACACTTAGTTTTTCTTTCTCATCTTTCATGGTTATTTAACTTTCTTGCTTTTGAAGATAGGGATGATGAGTTATGTATATATTTCTATTTCAAAGTATGTTGTTCAATAGCTTGTATGCAAAATAGATTCTAGTTTTGTTGAGTGACTGTTGAATGAATGAACAGAATTTAAAATACCTTTCATGCAAAATTGGTCTGCTCTAAATATCGTTATTATAAAGAAAAAATATTTTTCTTTCATGTGATTTGAATCAGTTTTGGGCTATCTAGATGTTTGAATCATTTTATATCCAAGGAAAATTCACTTCCTGTAACCTTTCTCATTTTGACACCTTTTCCTGTAAGATATAATCAGTTTATCATATTGAAAAGCTTGGAAACCAAACAGAAATTGTGTCCCTGATTATTTTGTAGCTCTAGACTATGTTACAGTGGGCAAGTTGTATACTCTTTCTGGGCTTATTTCCTTACCAGCAAATAGAAAGAACTAGCCTACATCATCTATCTGCTCAGCTCCAGCCCCACTGTGGTATATATTTGATGGTGATGAAATTGTTTAGTCACTTGTGTCTCTTGGCACAGTTTTTATGGGCTATAACAAGAAAAAAATACTTAAATGTGTTATAAATTGTGATATAATTAAATAAAATTAAATGCCTTGTAAACCTATTGTGCTAAAATCACAATTTAAAGTGTTACTGAATTTCCCCACCTTTCTTTCCCAACAAAATTGCATAAATTTGACAATATTTAGGGACATATAAAATGTGGAGTATACATTAAATGAACTCCCTTATAGTCATCAGAACTTTCCCCTCCGAAAGGCAAGGATGTTTACTTTTTAACTTGAGTACCCTGCCAAGGAAATCTTTTGTTTTCCTTCTTGTGTTCCATAAAACAAAACATGATTTAATCAGCCAATGTATGACTGACACATTTTTTATTACCTTCTTAAGAAATATGACAAATGATGCTGTTACCACTCACAGTAGTGTTCAGTTACTGGCAAGCCCAGAGCCAGTTCTTGGTGTTTGCTGAAAACAGATGGTAACATTCCAGACATAAGGTGTATCTTCAGTTTACAGGTGTGGACAGAAGCAAAGTCAAAGTCAATATTCAGGCCAACATTTAATCAGATTCCACATATATATATATGACTATATATATGAAATATATATGACTATATATATGACTATACATATATGACTATATATATATATATGTATATATATATATATAATTCCAGTTTTCCAAAATTGTCCCAGTTGTCTCAACTTGCCGCAATTCCTTGAAGATTTTCTAGCAAGTGGTTTTTTCCATCCTTTATTCTCTTTCTTAGCCTGCACATAGAGTGTATTAGAAATAGTGCTTAGCAACTCAAAGTTCATCTGGCCCTGGAGACTTGAAGAAACCTTTTAGATTTAGTCATGCTGAGGTATCCATGTTGTTTCTCTATCAGATTGGGACTGGGCCACACTTTAGATAAATTAGTTATTCCAACAAAATGGTCTTCCTCTCGCCTTTTCTGTGCCAGAATGAGACTCCAGGGAATAAGTAAAGTTGATGTTGCTTGAAGAAATTTCAAGACTTCTCAGCTCCCAGAACTCAAGTAGCCATGGAAATAAGCACTGACCAAAAAATGTACTGGGGCTCAATGAGAGTAGGGAACCATTTGAGGCAAGAGAACTTAAATATGTGCTATGTGATTTTACTCTGTAGAATTGGAAAGGTTTATGTTGAGTTGGTGTTTTAAGGAATAGTGGGAAAATGGGCTGCTTGTATGGGTGTGTGAGGTAGGTGCTAGAGATGGTGGTGAGGGGAATGAATTGGCATTGCTATACCTAGGCAGGATTAATGTTGATAAGATAATACACACTGAGTAATTGTCTGCTAGCAGATTTTCTAAGCTAAAATAAAAGGGTCTTAGCTTCAATCATGTTTTATTTGCTAAAGCAAACAATTACCTTTCTCACTGCAGTGTCAAGAAAGAAAAAGATCATTTGATCTTATTACTATTTTACTAGAAAATATGTACACCTTGGTCCTGGTTTGGTTTATATGTAAAATCAAAGCTATCAAAAATTAATGTATCTTTTTTTTTCCTGTCATCCTATAGGCGTGTTGAAGGTTCTCAGAGTGCTCTAAATTGTTTTAACAAATATGACTTTGGAATAATTTATAGAATTCATAACTTTTTTCTTTGTGGTTGTGGCTATGTTGGCCTTTCAGCAACTTTCATTGGATTCTTGTTCTGTCTTCTCTTGAACCAACGCACTAAGCCAAATAAGCCGATGAGGACCCTTTACAACCACACTGCAGGGGCCATATCCTAAGTGACCCACTCATATCTTCATTCCATACCACTGATGTTCACTGGCCCACTTGATCCCTCTATAACAATACAAACCCAAGGATCATAGCTTGTTAATGTGTGCATGTATTCTCAGTTCCAAAATTATTGTATTGTACCTCAAGAGTCATGTGTGCAGCCCCTGTTTTCTTGATACAATGGTTACTTCTGTTACTGCTGCATCATTTTTTTTTATTTGACTAAGCACCTGGTAGCTTCTGCTCGATTTCTGGCAGGTTGTTAGCCAACATATGTGTTTGGGGCAGTAATTCATTCATCCATTTTGAAATCTAAACCTCATATCTTCATTAATGCCCAGAACAAATTTCTCAGATTCCAGATCTGTTTGATGTCTATGTAATCAACTTTTTGCCACAAAATAAGGTTCACATAAATGTCACTTTTTCAAATGTTTCACATATTCTACAGTGGAACCATATGCCTTATAGAAATGATGCCTTTTCAAGTCTGTATCCAAACATAGCTTGTCAATGACCTCTCAGAAATTCTAAGTCAACTTTCAAGCTTTTGTACATTTTCTGAAATGTTTCTTCAGGGCTTGTAAACTTCTTCCCATGTTCCCTGCTTTTTGTACTCCTGTGTTCTTTTTGACATTAATTACAGTCATCTTACCACCTCTTTATTGCCCTTTCCATCAGTCACACCCAGTTGAGCAGCTGCCACAGAAGGAGATTACTTTTCTGTTTATTGAATTTGGGGCCCTCTCTGTCATAGAAGTTCTACTTTAAATTTTCTTCAATTTTGTGACTATTTTCTAAGCTTTTAAAACATCCGTGATGTTAGCTCCTCAGAAAACTTACACAGAGAAAGAGTAGTGTTTCTCATCTTGGGGATTTAATTTAAAACTTATAGTAAGGTACTATGAGTTTCGTACTTGAGCATAAGCATGAGACACTTGGAAAACCAGATTACAAGGCAAGTAGGCTGTGGCCTCATCCACATGTGTGGGTACTATCAGCATTTGTTTTTTCTTTATAGTCACCATTATTGTACAATTATTGCCATTTATTGAATATTCAGTATGTGCTAGACACTATCATGGGCATTGTGTGAAGTATCTCATTTTGATATTCTTAGTAGCCCTTCAAGTAGATTCTGTTATTATCTCTGTTTTACAGATGAGAAAACAGAAAATCAGGACCATAAGTAATATGTTTAACAGTAAGTACTAGATAAGGAATTGAATACAGATGGTATAACTTTACAGTCAATATTACTTTTACATTGTATTGCCTTCTTGTCAAAACATCTAATGTTTATTGTTTAATAATGGTGATCCATATGTACAGTATAGTTAGTTGCCACATATCCACTAGTTGTTTAAATAGAATTTAAACAGATGACATAAGTTTTGTTTTACAGATTGAAGAACTGTTTAAAGACAAAGAGTAGTGTTGTCAGAGTAATATAGCTAGCAAGTAACAGATAGGACTTAAACTTATATCCAGAACTCCTAAACTATACTTTTAACAATAAGGACTAAAAGAAAACAAACAGGAAAGCTGAACTCTATGTTGCTACAACATGAAATAAAATTCATACCTTTAATTCAGGTCCTACTAAATGTAAACATTGAAATACATGATCAAACTAAATAATTTACATGTAGTCAGTCATTCCTGAAATATTTCCCCATGTTTATTTGCTACCTGTAGTTCTTCTTCTCTGAAATGTCCATGTGTGAGCTTTTGTGAATTTTTGGTTTTGTAGTCTTATAATTTCTTTGTAACTTATAATAACCCTATATATCTTGAAGATATATTTGCATATTAAAAGACATAGGAAATACATGATTAAAACACCTTTAAGCTAAGACTAAACCCATTAAGCTAAGACTAGAGAAGAGCTTCCACAACATGATGAAGAATTGCTACAAAACTCCTACAACCAACATCATACTTTGTAGTGAGATGCTCAACACTTTGTTGCTAAGATCAGAAAAAAGGCAAGAATGCCCCCATCTAACTGTTTCTTTTCAATACTGCTCTCAAGTTCTAGCTAATGGACTGAGACCCAAAAAAAGATGAAATAAACAGTATATCATAAGTGATATTATTATATTATATTACTATATCATGAAATTAACAGTATGCCATAATGATAGATATATGTCATTATACAATTTGTACAAGCCCACAGAACATAACCAGGAGTAAATCTTAAAATATAGTGTGGAATTTGGAAGTATGATGTGTTGACATAAGTTCATCAGTTATAAATAATGTACCAGTCTGATGGCAGGATCTTAACTATAGGGAACTGTGTAACTTGTGTGCTAGATGTTGCATTGGAAACCCTGGTAATTACCAACAATTTTTTTGTGACTATAAAACTGCTCTAAAAGTAAACCAAATAAAAACAGTGGAAACTTTATTATATAATATGTATAGTTATAATATTTTGGGGTGTCCAGAGTCCATAGATTGTATGACAAAAAGAAAGCAAAAATAATATTTTATGCGATAACATATAACTGTTCCTCTGGAATGTAATTTATGAATTTCTGTGAAGGTTTTTCCTCCTAAGCATGTGAAAATTAACATATCATCTGTTTAGTCCATAAATACACTCTTCAACAATCGTTTCACTTGAAGAGTGTGCCATCCTTTCGTAGCCAAATTTTTTCTACATGTTCTGTTCTGTCTTAGTAGACCCAAAATGGACTGAATACTTTCCAAGGCTGAAATTAAATATGATCTTACAGGATCTCAATTCTTGGAAATTTTGTGAATGTGTATGTAATTATTGTGACAGGGCAAGAATGTATAGTAAGAGAACAAAATTCACAATTAGGGTGTCCCTGACTCTCCTATCAAGTTTTTTCCACATCTCTATATATTCAGAGCTAAAGCTGTTGGTTGGCATTGTTATTATCTGGGCAGTATGTTTCTATTCTTCTGCAGCTGGAATTCTTCAACCTCTGAGGCTTCTACTATAAACATATCTGAAACTTGATCATTGAGAATATATTCTATATTTTTAACAAAGCTGATGGTCTGTTGTGCATTTCGCAATATTTTTCACAAGTGATTTTTTATCATTTATTTTCCCACTTTAATCATTTTACCATACTATTCTTCTTCCATTTCATTCCATTTTCTAATTAATTTTCTGTCTCCCATTCCAAAATATAAAGTCAAAAGAATCAGAGCAGTCTGTCTAATAGTGCTTGTTTTTCAAGCGGTGGATTTTGACCCTTTAGTGTTCATGAAACCAATTCAATGAGTTGCAACCAGGAATTAAAAATTAATAACAAAAAAAGTAAATCACATATTGAAAAGCTATTATATTTTCGTAAAACTAACCTAGAGGTGCACTGGATCCAGTGTAAGTGTATTTTTATTCTGTTTTAAGATAGAAGAAACAATGTTTGGGAAACACTGCTTTAAAGCATTTCAGGACACAAGACATAGGTCTAGAGTCAGATTAAGTGGTATTATCAGCAGGGTGCCCTGAGTGCCAATCTGTGCATTAAAAACACTCCATTTTATTGTAATTATAAGTAAATAGAAGAAATTGACTTTACAGGTCACTTTGGTGGAAATGTAGTGCATTTGAGAAAGGTAGATGGGGTGCTAGTAATGAATGTGTTGTTTAGATGAGCAGATGGAAACTGAGTCCTTCTTTCCTCCAAGCTCTTCTGCATGTTCACACACAGCCCAGCCTGCCCTTTCAATAGATGTCAAGCAATTCTTTAAAGAAACTTTATTTGAAAGGACACTGAAGTTTATCCTTTTGGGTTTACACAAGACTGTAGAGCTTAAACACAGAGAAGAAAATGCTGGGTTTTTTTAATATGTATTTGTGGATCATCATAGTTTCTGTATCTAGTAAAACTCAAAATTTCAGTGGTTAGCACAATAGGGATATCCTTTCATTCATGTAATAATTCCAGGTAAGTCAGAGAGTAGCTTTCCCTCACAGGGTGGTTAACCTTGCTTGATCCAAGGAGGGGCTGTGGTTTGTGGTACTTGATTAGGCAGCGACTTCTGGCAACACACCCTGTGATGAAAAGGTGCATGATCTTTTTGGTGAACACATAGCTCTTTAGTTACAGTAAGTGCCAGTACACATCAGTGTCTCTAGATAGTGGATATAGATTTTGGAATACCTTGCTGCTTCCCTTGCTGTCTCCAAGCTCTTCTGAGATATGGCAGGATTATTTTGATCATTGGTACTTATGCTGTTTTGAATAAAAGTAGTCTGTTTCATGTATGTCTTACTAAGGTAGTGACTTCAGCATCTTCACATTTAGCTGCATATTGCTTTTAGTTTAAGTGGATGTAGTTAGCAAGCATGAAGTGTATAGGATAGTAAATCCTAAATTGCAGTCATCTACCTCATTTATTTAACTGCTGATTTCCATTTTGTTGACCAGACAGAGCACTTTGCACTCCACAATTTGTAGTACTAGGATATAGAATAGCTTAAAGTTTTGATTAAACAGAAAATGTTTAAAAGGTAAGATAGTTGAAAACAGTACAGTCTGATTTAGATTGATGATCATCTGAATGAACTGGGTATAAACATTTATTTTGGACAGAAAGTACTGGTTTACAGATTGTTCTTGTATGATCTTCATGTCTCTGAATATTAAAATGGTTCATAATAACATGGATATGTTATTAGCAAATATTTTATTGCTTTATTAGAATTCTTGCCCCATATCTGTATGGCATCATAATTTGAATCTAACTTAATTATCCTCTTTGATTATCAAAACAAAATATTAAAATTTAGAGTCTTCTAAGAGCATCTAGAATTTTTTTCAAAGATACCTGACAATGATGGGTCTATGGAAAATTTTGTTGGCTATATCTTAAATGTAATGTGTGAACACCTTCAAGATAGTGAATGAAGTCAATTCATTGAATTACTACTTATAAAATAACTTTGTCTTCACTGAAACCATCCCAACATCAAATTTTTACAATGAATTACCCTTTTCCCCTTTTTTTCTTTCTGCTCTAGTTTAGTGAACAGATTAATTAAGTCTTAATATTAAATGCACTGGAGTATACAAAAAAAAAAAAAGAAATAGTGTCTGTGCTGTTGATTAAATGGCGAGGTAGAAAGCTGGCCATGACGTTTAATTGGAAACATGGGAGCTATTGGTTTCTTTGTGAAATCTTGCTGAGTGTTCATTGTTTTCTATCAAAGGACCAAGGAACAAATGAAATCATTGACATGGAGAAAGGCATTCTACCATTACAAAAAGAATTGATAAATGACTGTTTGGAACTTAGTCATTATATTGGCATTTTATGACATATATTCCATTGTAATATTAGTTTGGTGGAAATTTTCCACATAAGTAGATCTCTTGATGAAAATAACTTAATAACTGAATCCTCATCTCTTGGAGATAATGCAGCACATATTAGCATTATAAGGATACTGAAAAAAAATATTTAGTTGAGAAATCTATTTGACTTTTTAACCCAGAGACCTTTGTTGATTTTAAGTCACTGTTTTTGTTAAGTAAGTAATAAACCCAGTCCCTGGATCTTTGCTCCCCCACCCTCTTTTCTTTTGGTAAATTAAAGATGACAAATGCTCATAGCTTTCTTTTTTAATACACATGAAAATGCTTGTAACTTTTTTAAAAAATGCATTATATTTTTATTAAGGTATGGTGGTTTTTAACACTGTATGATTTAGAGCAATAGGTAATCATCCAGTCAGATTTTTATTATATGTTTTGATTATTCCTTTATTTATATTCCACCTATATGTGGGATGAGTGAAAGTATGTGCAATTTATCTTTTTCCTTCAGCCTAACTTCACTTAAGAAAGTACATATTGTCATAAATGGCAAGATTTCATCTTTTTATTACTGAATACTCTCCTATTGTGTGTATATAAGACATCTTATCCAATCATCTCTTATTGGGTGCTTAGTTTCCTAAAGGGCAAACTTTTTTTCAAAATTCAAGACACAGTATGTACCCGAAAGAATAGAAACAGGTTTCCAGATGAAATCTTTTATATGCATATCCATAGAGGCTCTATTCAAAATAGGTAAATGTTGCAAATAATTATAATATCCATCAAAATATGAATGAATAAGGCAAATGAGGCTTATCCATATAATGAAATATTACTTGACCATAAAAAGGGATGACATCTGGAGATGTGCTGAAACATGGATGAACTTTGAAAACGTGCTATTTCATAGAAACTAGTCACTTAAGACTACATAGTATATATATGATTTCATTTATTATATATATATAATAGGCAAATATATACATAGATCTGTAGAGAAATAGAGTAGTCTAGTGGTTACTTAGAAGTGAACATAGGCAATGAGGAAATTGACAGGAGGAGGAACGAGGATAACTGTGGTAATGAAGATCTTGTAAAATTGACCATGGTGGTGGTTGCACACATCTATGAATATAATAAAAACTACTGAATTTCACACTTAAAATGAATGAATTGTATAATACCCTAATCATATCTTTAAAAAGCTGCTTAAAAATGATAATTCTCATTTGACCAATATTTAAATGTCTATAAATACCTCTTTTTAAGAGTCGGATACTCTACTGACTGATGTAGCCATACTCTGGCTACCTTCTCTCTTCAAATGTAGAGATGTTTTCAAATGTAGTTAGCAAGCATAAACTGTATAAGATAGTAACTCATAACTGACAGACAGCCAACTCATATATTCAGGGTTATCCTGAATAATTGCTCACATTTTGTGATTTTTGATTTAAATAATAATTTATACACCTCCAAACTAATGTACCATGTGAGTATAGTGTAGGTTATATATGGTTATCCCTGTGTGTATTCCTTTTATTTTTCCAAGTAACTTCATTTGGTGTGTAATATGTAGGGTAACTTAGATTTTTATTATCGAATGCTTTCAAAACAGTCTGAGAGAAGCATTAAGTGATATATTATCCCTAATATGTGGGCATTGAAAATAAAATGAGCAACCTAATAGAAGACATTGGGGAAAATTCAGGCCTCGAAATTTTCTTGTTTATGTTAATGATAGGGAATCCCAGGAAGTATTTTCAGATTTGTTTACTCTGATGATTATATGTGAATTTTTTGCTTGTTCTTCTCCCCTCTATCTGGTATCTTAACATTGGAGTGTCCCATACCTCAGTCCTTTGAGTCAGTATTTTCTCATCTGCACTGATTCCTTTGGGCATCTCACCCAGTTTCCTGCCTTTAAATATCTTTATGTTGAAAACTCTAATTTCTCCAGATCTGATTTTTCATCTGAAATTCAGGCTTATACAACCAATTTGCCTAGTCATCATCTCCATCTGGATGTCACGTATCTCACATTTAACATGTACCCAACCTAACTGAGTCTCATATAAAATCTGCTTCAGTCTTCAGTATTTCATTAATGGTTCAACCACCTTTCCTGTCTCAGGTTAAACCTCTGAGTCACCTTGACTGAACTCTTCCTATAATTTAGTTATACTATCTTCTTACAACTTTTGCACAGACAATCCTCTCTATTTGGAATGATCTTTCCCTGATATGCATATACTTGGGTCCCCTTCTTCCATTCTCTTCACATATTACTTTCCCTCTTCAGCGAGTACACACCAGCTACACTGACCACTTAATATTACAAGCAGCAGCAATGATTCCAACCTAATCTATTTATCCCCATAATACTTACCACCTTCCAACTTATAGTATTTACCTGCTTCTTAGGTCTATTGGTATTGTTATGTTAATGTCTGCCTTCCCTCACTAGAATGCAAACTTGATGTTGGCTCAAGTTTTTACCTATTTCATTCCCTTTATCCAGAGTGCCTGAAACTGTGACCAGCACCCCCCCCTTATTAACACTCAGTAAACATTTGTTTATTGAACAAATGATAACAACGTTGATGTAACATCTCTTAGTTTTTATGACCCTAATAAAATATTTCTTTTGTAGGATAAAGGATATTTTTTTCTAATGAATAGCATGCACAAATTATAACAACCACTAAGCTGATGTTCTTTAATAACGTCCTCTCCACCCATCGCAATCTCCAGGTTGAATTAAGTGTCAATTTATATTTATCAGATACTGAAAATATTTGTAGCTAATATAATTGGTCTATTAGAAAATCAGCAAGGAACTTGATTTCTGGATTTTCCCTTTTTTCATTTCTAAACAGCTCCCTTATATAGCTTCAAAAATAAAATAAAGGACATTCTGTAGGGAAGTTTGTATTATAATAACATTTAATTATCACTCATACCTCACACTGACCGTGTTTTTTTGAAAGTCCTCAAGGGTTTGTTCTCTGATCACCACTAACTTGTCTCTAAAAGCAGGTATTTTACAGCCTAGCAAAGAAAGCAGAATAATATATGTGCACAATTAACACAAATTAATCTTGCTGTGAGAACTTTAATTTCAGCTTTTGGGACTTAAATTACTCTTATATTTAAGCTGTCAACTTCATAGTCTCATTTGTCTAAATTTTACTTTTCATCAATGAGGACTGTGCTGCCTTGTTAGAACTGACATATAAGTTATTTGTTGTCCAGTGGTAAATATTAATTTAGGGTTTCTTTTCGTAATTCTCAGCTCCAGCTAGTTTATTAACTTATTACATGACCTTAACAGTAGTTATTTAATCACTTTGCACCTTGAGTTTTTCTTTAATCTAAGTATTGAGTCTTCTGGTATACATGTCTTAGAGTAGGCATTAACAAGGGAAGAACAATCGCAGGTTTTGGAGGAAGAAATACCTGTCTTCAAATCCCGCTTTCACCACTGGCTACCCTTGTGAGTTTTGGGATGTCAGTATCACTTCATCTTATTACTGTTATTGCAGGGTTATGAAGTTTAAAAAAATGATTTGAAAAGTGTCTAGCATCATGGCAAGTTCAACTCTGTTCTTCGTGTTTTTCCTACCTACCTCAATAGTTGAGGTTAGTACAGAAGGAAAGGTGGACAGTGTAATCATGGGAAAAGTTAAATAATGGAAATGAGGTAATACAATTGTAAAGGGCAACATTAGAATGTAGTAAATATAAGCATTGTTTTCCATTTAAAATAGCAATATAAAACTACCAAAATATAGAACAGAAACAGAGTGAGAGAGGGGGAGGAGGAAGAAAATGGGGGAGGGGGAGGGCAGAAAAGACTGAGATCATTCACAGGTGATAAGGTCATGAGAGAACCTTGGGGTAGACCATGATGTTATATATATATATATGTATATATGTATATATATGTATCATATATATGATGTTATATATATACATATATACACATGTATATACACACATACACACAGGTATATATATATATACACAATCAAAAAATGAAGTTAAAAGATAATATATGTAATCAAAAAATGAAGTTAAAAAATAAAATAGAATATCCCATTGATTGCAGAATGCCATGTGCTCCCAAATATCTAACTATCAAGCCTCTGTAGTCTCTGTTGCATAGATGAGTCCATTATCTGACTTAGCCCTGTGTTTTTGCAAAGGTTTCCTTAGATATGTAGTACAGGCTCATACTGAGAAAATTGCTAAATTATCAAATCCATTATTTTACCCAAATATTTATCAGTTAGACCATTATCTACAGTTAGTTGGAACTGGGTGTACAATATGTAAGGCTCATTGAGATCCATGGAATGAAGAATCATAGAGAAATGTCTTTATTAATAAGTATCAGTTAATTTTAACAAATTCATTTGTACTGCATTTATAGGCTAAAAATACTAAACATGAAAATTTTCTTGTATCTTGAGGCTGAAATGTCATTTTCTAGTCCATTAATTATTGTCATATTACAATGAGTATTAATTTTAACACAATTTGTCTTAATTTACTTCACTATTAGTAATATATAAGCGATTTTTAGCAACTTCTTTTTAATGTTTTCAAGTCACTACTAACTAAAGGTAAATAGAATCATTTATATTCATCTGTCTGAATTCAAGATTGAAAAATAAATGAGAAGAAAGAATGAAAATTAAATCTACTTGGCTGCCTTTTGGAAAATTGTAGATAAAACCTAAGTTATGAAAATTACTTTTAATTTTTGGTGTTCAGCTTAGCAATTTAGTTGAACAAACTCTAGTCTACTGTAGTGTTAAAGAATATGAACTTACCAGTCAAATGAGTTGGATTTGGTTTCTCATATCAAAACTCACTAACTTTGAATGAATTGTCATCCTCTCATTTTCTCAGTTTCTCCAAGTATCTGCAGTTGAGTCTTCATGATTACTTTGCATGAATGCAGGAAGGATTCGGCAGGGAAGTATGTATGTGAATCTGGCTGTAGTAAGCACTCAAGAAATTATACCAACTAATACAAACTATGTTCTAAATATTATATAATGATTGTAAAAAGATAAATAAGACATGATCTGACACTGAGCTTAAACTACTAGCACAGCATATATGAGAGATCAGTGTGAAGCAGCTAACTTGTCAAATAATATGTCTCAATTAGCCAATTACTTAGTTGTCTATATTACATATATTATAGGAAATATATGCTGTACAAGAAATGCCAATTCAGCCTATGTAGGCAAATGTTGAAGTTTGTATGAGTTTTCAAGTCCCAGTATAAATTCCAAATGATATGAAAGTTCACTATTGTTTCATTGTATGAAATATGCTAGTTATAAAATATATTTTGGATAAACTATATGCATCATTAACATCTTTAAAGCAAGAAAACATTTCAGAAAAGGGACATTTACTTTGCTCTATGGCGAAACTCTTCTTAAAATAAGATTGACATCTTGAAAGTAGATTTGTTTTATTGTTGCTCAGAAGTTTCACATGAAAAATATCCAAAAGTGTATGTTAAAAGAAAGAGCATTATAAAAATTCATCAATTGTATAATAAATTGCAAAACACAAAATTCTTTTCTTTCATGCTTCTATTGTATTTTAAAATATATTTTATTGAGGTATTATTTGTTCTCATCATCCTTTCCATTATAGAAGGTTAGAATTACCTTCTTCAGGCACAGCACTCCCATCTCCAAAGATCTTGTAGTTTACAACCATAGACCCTTGTACTCCCACCGTTATTTTATCAAAGAAAACATGAGTGCAGAAAATGTATAATCACTGCATCATTGAGAGTTATGTATACCTTAGAAGGGAAGAAAATTTAAGGTATGCCACAGATTCTGATTATTTGTGACTCCAAGGTAATCTGTATTATGTGGTAGAGAAGCCAAAGATGGCTTTTGTTTATTATCTACTTCACCTCTGCATCCATAAACTGATAAACATACATGAATACCATTAGAATGATGACAAAACCTTCTGCCAATTAGCAGACTTGATTTTTCAAATGAATTTAGTGTTTTATTCAGAAAGAATTCTCAGTTTTTGAATAATGCACATTGGCTAAATTTTAATCAGAGCTCACAATGGTGATCCCCAGGGCTCAGCAAGTTTTTTCTGAATCTGAAGAAGACGCATGTTTATCTTGTGTAATATGGAATGAAGTATGGTGTTTTGTTGTACCCTTTAGTACTTCATCATTTTTCCGGTTTGTATTAGATGTGAGTATGACTTATGTGATTGCTACTCTTGGATGGCTTGCTCATAGATTCTGAAGAAATGATGAAGAGTTTAAAAAATACCTTCAACCACTCAAACATTGTCAAACTATGCCTTTATTTCTCATGTGACCACATGAAAAAGCTACTTTCATTATTTGATCTGTGCACAACTGAGAGGTTACAGAGAAGAGGAAGTTTTAGTCTTGCCCTCAAAGGTGTTATTATCTTGTCGAGGGCATTAATGTGTTGACAGCCTTTCATAGTACATAATGTTCAGTGCTTCTAACACAGGTGCCTGGAGACCAGAGTGGGGGAGATAATCAACTTAGAGAAGCCTGTTTAAATTTCATATGAAAATTTACATTTGGCAGTGAGAAGTTCTGAGAAATATGTTACATATTACAGTACAGTATCTGTGGTTTTTTTTTTTTTTTCATATTGTGGCATCAGCTTTAGTGGTAACATTCTTAACAAGACACTTCAGGGGGAAATATTACAGAATTCTCTTATTTTCTCTTTTGCAAGGAATTCATGAATTCATGCTCAAAAAGAAAATTGAGGAACTTTTTTTGACCTCTCTGCATTTTTCTGAAGTCCAGCTAACTAGCTTAGTGTAAGAGGAACAGTGAATGAACACAATGAGGTTATGTTCCTAGAAGGAATAGAGGTATTTAATTATGCATACAAATATTTATTTTTCTTTCCTCTAAACTGCACTAAAAATATTTGTTATAATGTGCTTCTGATTTTCCAGGTTATGTGAAATATAGATCCAATCACTAGACAATCTCGACTTCCCAAACACAAGTATCACATCCAATATATGTTCTTTCAGCACAGCTTATAACCTCATTTTCTTTATATTCTCTCCATGTTTCCTTGCACTTTGTATAGAATGACTGTTCTTCGTGTACATGGAATTAAACAAAATTGAGAGGTATGGGAGTTAGGCCATGTTCCAACCTGACAAAATTAGACTGACAATCAAAATGTGTTCAGGGCTCTTTAGAATATGGAGTTGAGATATTCCCCCTCCCTTCCTTGGGCCAGTAGGTTTGACTGAATTAATTTAGCTAGCCAACTGTTTAAAACAATGCAGTGTGTAAAATGGATTCAGCGGGAAACAGTGTTGGCTTTGATGCACTCCATAAAGGTGTGTTCACATAGCACATATAGACTCTAGAGAAGAGGATAACAACAGTGATTTTGCTGGAATTAATGGTAATAAGTCATGAAATCATGTATAGGCAGCATGGAGAAGAAATGTTTTTTTCTTTTTATCATGTTTCACAAAATATTGATGTTTGAAATTGTAGAATCCATTCAATTTAATATTTTCTGAAGGTCTGGTTCGTGTTACAGGGCTAGAAGTATAGTGAGACATCGGGAAGATACAGTTCTTGTCTTCATGGAGTTTTCAATCTGATATGCAAGACAGGTATCACAGGAATAGTTACAGGTATTACAATATTTAGGAAAGAAAAACCTATGAGGTAAGATAATATGATGCCTGGTCTAGCCTTGGTATAGTTAGATAAGATCAAAATCTCACCCACACTGGAATTTAGAGATGGGAAGGGGCAGAAGAGAGAATAGTCGACCTCTATTGTTTGTCAATAATTTTCACTAATGCTTTAAATTGACATAAATCATTGGGGCAATTTAGAGAATTGGGTATGAGACAGTCTCTGCTTTGCATGCTTTATTTGCAGGGCTTTGCATGCTTTATTTGCAGGGATATTTACAGGTATTTCATTTCTAAGTTGGTGTGACTGTGACTCTTTGAATTGCGCTGGGGTTAACCCTAATCCATCATTTAGGGACTCTTTTGTGTGTTCTCTAAGAATTCTATGACATTTCCAGGTTCAGCTCAGCACCTTTTTTTTTTCTTCCATTTGACCACAGAAGTTTGTCTCCCAGCAAGAAATGTTAGTAGTTCAATTTTGTTGCTGTGACTTCTCTAGTTCATTCAGTCTTTTGTGCCCAAGGAGTGGATTGTCAATAATAGTTTTCCCTATTCATGAAAAACCATCAGACAGCATGAAAATACTTTTAAAAAGGAGGGGTCGGCACAATGATATTTAAAAGTATTTGTGCTGAATCTTACCTAAAGTGATTCAAAGTTGATTTGGGGAGTTAAAGAAAAGTATACAAAAGAGTTGGGAATCAATACTCTTTTCTGTGCTCTATAAGTATTCTGTAGAAAGCATGCTTGATTGCCTTTCAGAAGGTCTGTCCTGCTGTGGCTCAAGGAAAGAAATAGTGGAGAGAGTGCTGCTTTAGCTCCATGTCCAGATCTTGCTGAAAAGGCAGGTAAAAGATACCTGCCCCCCAATTATGCTGAATTGTGGATATTGATTTTGGAGGGATTGTGGTTTTAATTATCTGGGCAGTTCTCATGACTGACACTAATTTTGGAAAACTCAGTTCCCTTCCCTGGGGGTCAGTTTCACCATCTGTAAAAACAAGAAAGTTCAAATGTAATTCTGTGTTTTTGTTTTTGTTTTTTCATACTCTTAGGTATTTCATGGAGGCACCATTAAGAGTAATTCTGGTGACCAAGGATTTGCCCCTCCCACATTGTTTTGACCTTTGTTTTTAACACAAGCACCATAGGTTTTGTCTGGAGCTTCTTCTGATCAAATGAAAAATAATTTTTCTTGGTCTAGTGAAAACATTCCAAGACAGTAAACATGGCTTAATTTCTCTCATGCTTGGGAAAGAGGATTAGGGAGAGTGTATCACACTAGTGAAACTAATTTGTATTAGTTTTTGTTAATTGTTACTTACATAGCCCCATTTTGAAATGGGAGATTGCTTGTTCTCTTCTAAGCTAGTGCTTTCATTCAGTACAAGGAGAGTTCTAGAAACATGAGCCTCTGAAACTCAGGGTCTTACATTTGTCCCCTGCAACTTAAGACAGCAATTTGCTTTGAAACCTGGACACCCAACGTACAACTTCTCCCTCTCACAATCATTTAGAGTTAGTAATTTGAAAGAAATGAACATTGGGGCACATATTTTTCTTAGACTTTCTTTAAAGGCTGCCAGAAAATTGGTTATTTTGCCAATATGATTTAGGCTCTTTTAGTATTCTTTTAAATTTTAATAAAAATAGAGTATACTCAGGGTAAAAAAAAAGTGTGAATTTGAATGTAACCAAATATTGACAAATATATCAATTATAGATTTTTATGTTCATGACATGAAAGAACTGGTTATTCTTTCAAATCTTGAATCCATTGCTATTTTTGCTAACATAAATAACACAGTTTAATATTGTTTATGTATGTTTGACAAAGATGCAAATAGCATCAATACATCATAGCCCTTTCTCATTTTATCAAAACTGAGAATGATGTTGGGTAAAACTGCTGAACTATTGGCATTGAGCATGAACTGTGGTGGTTTTGTCCTGATATAAGTTATCTTGACTTAGCACCTCATTCTAGAGAATTTCTATGGCACTGGAGTATACCAAAGGACAATACTGAATACATGTGGGGTATAGCTGGTTAACCACTCACGTGAAAAGATTCTAGTGGTATGCCCTAAGATGTCATTCTCCCAGGCCTGGTGGAATGTGGAGGGAAGCCCCCATATGATGCTTTTCCTTTTTCTACTGTCTTTGGCCTGAATGCTTTCCTTTATCTTCTCTCCCTATCCAAGTTCCTTCATGTTTCCCTCCTGTGCCACCACCTCCAGAAAGTTTTTACTAGTACTCCAGCTCAAACTCATTATCCTGTCCTTGAAATCCAGAGGTTACATAAGCTCTTTACTATACATTTTACCTTACATTTTAGTTATCCTGTACCTTAAGGTTCCTTCTCTTGCTATCATTTTAGGTGTCTTAGATTTAAATCTCCTACAGTTTACATACTATACTGATCTATTTCTATGAACAGGTACATGATTGGCTGTTGAGT
Organism: Uropsilus gracilis; assembly: GCA_004024945.1. Classification (NCBI taxonomy): domain Eukaryota; kingdom Metazoa; phylum Chordata; class Mammalia; order Eulipotyphla; family Talpidae; genus Uropsilus; species Uropsilus gracilis. Next base: position 4,253 of record PVHY01010973.1, on the reverse strand, counting down.
CAGTAGAAGGTTTAAAACCTTGATGGCTTTCTGAAGAATATAAATGTTTCCTGCCAAGAATAGCCATTTATACCTTCAAACAGTTGGCCTTTGGATTTGCCTTGGACACTTGTCTGTTGGAGAAAAAGAGTAAAGGCAGAGTACCTAAGGTATTGTTTAATAAGTGGTTTCAATCATCCTGCTTTAAGAGAGCAATCTGAGGCATAGAGTGAACTGATGCTTGGGTTTGACCATCCACTAAAGGGATATTATCCAAACTTACACTTTTGGAATTTTACTTCAAAGCTTGCATCAAACCAGAAATTGTGAGACTTAGCTTAGCTCTTTTTCACTGTGGAGTGTGGTTTCCTGGCAACCTTCAGTGGGTGCAGGGGGGATCCTTTACTTTTTCTGCATCTTTTTTAAAACATAGCTTTTGGGAGAGAATCGGTTGAGTAAAATGCAAAACTTGCTTCCTACCTTTTTAGAAATTCTAGTGCTGGATAATTGCAATATGGGAATCAAAACTGTAAAGTTAATCTGTCTTCATCTTCCCCCTCATTCTTCTAACAACTCCTCTCCTCCTTCCATTTCACTTTGCTTCTTCATATTTCACTTCCCCCATGTATCTAATTTCAGTTTTGCAAGAAAAAATTACAGACTACATACTGCTATATTCACACCTGGAATTCACATGGATTTTACTGAATCAAGCTCTGAGTACCACTTTTTGTTGTATTCCCATAGCAACAGCAAATAGCAAAGTGGGAGAAAAGAACCTGAGAACTCAGCAACTGCAGCTCCTGGATCGCACACATTTATGACTTTGCTCTTCCTCCACGTGTTGCCTATTTTTCTAACTTCATTTTTGAAAGGGAGACATAAATTAGAATGATGCCGCTTCCTATTTTAATTGCTTTGTATTTGAAAGATGCATAGAAAGGTGTTGCTCTACAGTTGCAGAAAATAATGATTTTGGGATAATAGAGGAGGTGTAGAAAATTTGGTAAAAGTATTCTGAGAATTTGACTCTGATCTAATATAGTAATAATCAAAGTAATCTGAATGAATGCCTCTGACACATTCTTCTGCCTACAGTGCTCCCCCCACCCTTCATCAGCCTGTGTATTTAGTGATAGAATTCATATGGCTCAAAATTTGAAAAAAAAAATATATATATAGTGAAAATCAAAGGGGCCTTCCTGAGTGAGAAACACATAGAAAAGTGAAATAACCAGAATGTTATAGGGGCAGACTAAGAAACTTTGATTTTATTCTAATGGCATTCGGAAACCACTGATAGTGTGGTGAGAGAAAGCCAGGTGCCCAATCTCTTATTGCTGACTGATTGATGAGTCAGTCCTTGACTCTGATTCCTGGGTGTTGGGTTGCTTCTCTGAGCAAAAATATTTGGGTTAGAACTAAAAGCATAGTGGTTCAAAGACTGGACTCTAGACTCAGACAGTATGTGTTCATATTTCATCTCTACCACCTTTTAACTGTGTGACATTGATCCAAGTTTCCACGTCTGTAAATGGAAATAAGAATACTCATGAAATTATATTGTTTTGAGACTAAAATAAGGGTAATGTATACAAAGTTTTAGCACAATGCCTGGCACATATTAAAAATGCATAATAAACGGTGGTGTCCATTGTTGATGGAAGGAAAAGGAAGTGGGGGGGGACAATGAGAGGTAAAATATTGCTGATTTGAGTCAGATCACAGTGGGGTACTTGAGATATACCTCTGGGTCCTGAGCCTTGTCTGATTTTTAATGTCTTGCTGGATCAAAGGTCCAAATTCCACTTTCATTTCTGCTTGAGTTGTTAGATCCTATGTCTCCTTCCACCCTGTGAAAAGATACCCATTTTGCTCCCAACCATGTCCTGTGCTGCAAGGGTCCTACAGTTATCATGACTTGACCCCTCTTACTGTGAATAATATCTTTCAAGTCACCTTCCAGTCTCAGCTCAGTTGTCACATCATCTGAGAGCTCTTTCCCACCAACTACCCCCTACCTCATCCCTACAGAAACACTTAGTCACCCTCCCCACCCCATTTAATTTTCCACTTAACATTATTATCTAAAGTTACCTGGTATGTTGATCCATTTATCATTTGAAGCCAACCAGCTCCCAGCAATGTAAGCTAATTCAGAGTGATGATTCTGGTTTGCCTTTTTTCAGCATTTTCATCAAGCTCTCAGTGCACTCTCTGCCAACATTACGTGCTACATAAACATTTGCTGGATGATTAATGAATTTGGGAGGTGCTTACTGAACACCTTTTATGAACTTAACACCTGACTACCTGTTTGGGGAAATAGACACTGTGAATCTCCAAGAGGATTTACCAATAGAGATGTCAGTCTTAGAAAATGTTAAATGTACTGTATTTCTTATAGTTTCCTGTTCCTGATGCTTTCATAGCAATAGTAGCTCAGGAACTGTTTCAGGCCTTCCTGAGGTGGGGGTATTTCCAGGGCAGTCTTCAGAGCTGCAGGGTTTGGGTTGATTTTCTTCAGATCTGTTTCCAGTCCAGTTACTTCCCTCTAATTCACTATTAGAGCACTGAGTTGTAAAAACTTTGGCATGGGTAAGTCTGGCTCCTAATGCCAGTCCCAAAGTATTTTGAAGTTTAGTTCATTCACTTGGGAGCTAATTATTTTGCCAAGATTTTTGTCTAAAAGTAAGATCATCATAGTGATGAAAATATTTTAGTAAATGTATTTATACTTATTCACTTCTTTTCTATCAAAAAAAAGAGAAATATCTGAAGAGGAAGAAAACATTTGTTTGAAGTGCATTGGGTCAGAAACTAATTCAGCAACCACTTGCATTGATGACCATCACCAAGATCATTTAATGCAGCACTTCCCCTCCAACAGGCCCCAAGCTGAATGCTTTGCATGCTTTTACTCCAAGGAAGAGAAGGCATTTAGCACTGTAGCTGAGAGAACTTCATTTTTACAATATGCTGATGGGTCATATATTTTACTGTGATGACACATTAACCATCTTAGGAATATTAAAAGTTTTTTTTTTTTTTTGCTTCTCTCCACTGTTGTGGATCAACTCCGCAATGTCTGTCTATTAGCTTCATTATTTACTCACCCTATTTGGGCCTCTGTGCACCCCATTTTGACAATGAGGCCGATGCTATAAGCTCTAGCTACCAAATTGGAGCATTGGATGGCTGATTTCTTATTTTCTCTTTGTGGTAAAAAGTTCCCACAAATGCTGAGCTTCATTTTGGTATTTGTTAGTGGTTATGATTAGATGTGTGGGTTTCTTCCTCCTGGAGATGTGCTGATAGTAATCTTACTACTACTGTGTCTGCTTTCCGGAATGAAAGTATTCACAGTCTTTGAGGTCTCAGCAATTAGCTATTGGATTGTGGAAACTGAATCCAGCAGTATTTTGGTAGTGGTCAGCAATGTATTTATTTCAGAAATGAGATCTAGATTGAACTGAACTGTAATAGAATGCTCCCCATTTTAGTACGTATATATTGGGATTTTTTTGCTGAAAGTTATAAATATGTATTGTGTTCACATTATTTTGATTACAAAAACCTTTTTGGATTGGTTGAAAACAATAGTGTAGACTTCATTTTCTCATCCAGTCAGGAGGTTTCACTCTACATCTAATTATAATCTGTATAATCTCATACGGTCATGTTATTTGCATAACAAGAAATAATTTCCTTCAAGAATGCTGAGCATGTCTAGCACACATCAGTAAGACTGTATGGTAAAACGTTCTGACATCTAAGAGTTCCTCATGGGCATTAATGGGGTCAGTGCCCTCACCTGCCATACCAAATTAAAAATCACCCCTGGACCTTGTTGTACCCTTCGGGCTAGTAAATAGATTCCATGCCCCTGGACACAAATAATGCATCAGCAGTATTCTTCCTTGAGCCAGTCTGGATAAATCCTGAAGTAGATGATGATTTTAAGTTTAGAGTATAAATTGGGTCAGAAAAGAAACAAAATTACTTCTTTTTTGACTCCTCTATGCTTTCTCTACTTCCCTTTCAATACTTTGACACTACATTTGAAACTGGGTAAAAAAAGAGACTTTCTGACTTTACTTAACTGTTTACCCCTATCTGCTTGCTTCTTTCTCCAAAGCAGGCTACAAGCAGTTCCTTTGCAATTACCTTTAACCTTAACTGGATACACTTATCTGCCTGCTACTCTCTACAAAGCAGGCTACACACTCTTCATTAGCATTTTCACTGATCACCTTTACCATTGATATGCAAAA